>LPNX011197291.1:1968-41436 GCA_001517045.1 Pseudotsuga menziesii | reverse complement strand
TCTCTTGTGATGTGCTTGTGTTTTATTGCTGTGCTTTTTATTCTCTCAGTGAAAAGATCCTAAGATCATAATGCTAGCTTAAATGTGATGAAAAACTAACATTTTACCCCATTGGCCAAGGTTTGAAAAATCCCCTCACATCCTTAGACTTGTGAAAATCATGCCCCATTCGATTTAGTTTCTGCAACCGTAGCTGGTTGTGTTCATTTTAATTATAGATGCATATTTACATGATGGAAAACTTAATATATGTATTCCGCATGCCCTGATATACCATCGGTGACAATTTAAATCCAAAACATAGCATAACCGATCAATGGTGGGGCCTTGGCCTTTAGCTCCACACCATGATCATTACAATATATACATCATGTACAATTAATGCAACGGGGTCAAAACCGGAGTGTTACAGTCTTGGATTTATACAACAAATTGTATATAGCCTTTAAATTTTGCCTCTTTAACCACCCACGTATGTCTTAATAAAATTTGATAGTTATGTGCAGGTAATATGGGGTGAATCATTTTCTCAATTTGTTCCTATTACATCTATCGAAAGAGGTAATAAAAAACAATTTCCATTGAAACTCACTTGGGGTTTAACAATCCGTAAGTCATGAGGATTGACATTGGACAAAGATACTATTAATATTGGAAAGCAATAGAGGTAGGGTATGACATTTACAACAATATCTCGAGTTAAATATTTGGCAGGTCTACGATTTCAACATCCATTATCATATGATAGACATGAGAATATGTCAAAACTACCAGGTGTGAAGATAAAAAAAGATGAAGAAGATAGATTGAGAATGATCATGATATGAACCATATTTTCATTTATTTAATCATTTCAAAATTATTGTCTCTATTTTCCAATTTAACAATTTTTTCAATCCTTAATACTTATTACTTACATTGAGACAATCCTCATAATTCTATCTATATTTTCAACTTAACATGTTCCTTACAATGTTGATCAAACTCCAGTTTTGTGTCGTCGTCCAAGACTGAAACCAGCCTAGATCCAAATCATAGGCTCTATCGAGCGTCGAGAGGGATCAAATATCCCGACGTGCAAATCTCTTCTCAGGTATTGCACTCAAGGAGGTTTGCACCTCAGGAGATTTGATCCCTCTCGAAGCTTGATATAGCCTAGGATTTTGATCTAGGCTATTTTATGATCAACATAAATTCATTTAAACCAAAATATATCAAACATTCTTCCCCATAGTCCACCAACTCATCATCGGTCAAACGATCCAGCACCGGTAAATTTCCATAAACGCGAAGTAACCACTAGATTTGATGGTTCTAAAGTATCTTGGTAGACATTATTTTTCTCAGTTTCCTTAATTAACTCCATGGAACTAATGTATTAATAGTTGATTTTTTATTAAATTATGTCCTTGCAAAAAATATTCATGGTTTATTGTGTTTGTTATTGCATCAACCAGATTTCACCTATTGCTTATATTTTGATCCATCAAAGCTCGCAGACATACCTTTCGTAGTTGATTCTGCTGAAATTATTGAATATACTCGAGAGTTTTAAAAATGGTTAAGGAAACCAATCACTATGACATGCTAGGAGTAATTCCCACGGCCATTGAAAGAGAGATCAAGAAATCTTATTACATGAACACTAGGGAAGTTCATCCTAATAAAAATCCAAATAATCATGGAGCAGAAGACAATTTTCAAGCATTGGGAGAGGCTTACCAAGTTCTCAGTGATCCAGCACATCGAGCATCATATGACATACTTGGAAAAGCCGGTGTATCAATGGGAAAACTGATAGATCCAGAAGAAGTTTTTGTTATGTTGTTTGGAAGAGAGTTATTTGAATAGTATATAGGCCATCTTTCAATAATTTCAATGCTTTCTTTCGTGATGTCTACTAAAGGGGGGCAAATAGATACCAATAAACTACTAGAGAACTACGAAAGAGAAGAAAAGCTCTCACATATTTTGAAAGATCATCTTAATCAGTATGTACAGGGTGACAAAAAAGGGTTTATACAACAAGCTAGATCTGAGGTTCGACGGTTCAACAGTACATCTTATGGAGTCAATGCGCTGCACACAATTGGTTACATATATGAAAGACAAGTGTCAATGCAACTTGGGAAGAAAGACATATATTTGGGTGTGCCTTTTAGAGTTGAATGGTTCAGATGCGAAGTGCATTTTATAACTAAATGGTTCAAAAATAAATGGCACCAAGGATGATTTCAGGGACGAAATTTAGCCCATGGGCTATTTTCCATGGTTTTTTCAAAAAAAAAGATTCGCCAATTTACAGTTTTTGAAGCCCTGTTTCGCCCAATTTTGATGAGGTAAACTTTTTTCACTCTAAAAATTGCCAAATTATTATAAAAATGATGTAAACTCCTTAGAAATTGAAATATTTTTAGAAATATATCGCCAAATATTTTATATTTGAGATTTTAAGAATTCATAAGTTTTTCCAACATTTATACGCTTTTAAATAAGTATGGTTCCTTAAAATGATCCTTGAATGGCATTTTATAAAATCTCTTGTCACTGTAGCTATAGGTGCATTTGCACTACTAAATATGAAAGGGTAGATAACTATAGAGAATTATTCTAATGATAATCTGAAAGCATTTATACATTCCAACAAAGAATAGTTTATTGACTCTATTTTAAAAATAAAAGTTCCTGATATTGAAGGCACCCTCTCAAATGTGTGCCAGATGATGTTCCAAGATAACAGTGCAAGGAAAGAAGGTCTTCATGCTCGTGCAAAGGGCTTAAAAACTCTTGGAAACATTTTCCAAACCGCAAAACTACAAAATCAACATGGAACTCTAGAGAGAGACAGTGCTCCAAGGTTGGCTAAGAAAGATGTAACACCCTGGTTTTGACCCCATGGCATTGAATTGCATATCATGTAAATAGCATTAATAAATCATGGTGTGGAGCTCAAGGAAAAGGCCCCACCATAGATTTAGTGTTATATGTATCAGTAATTAAAATCTATGCTGACGGTTTATGTTCTAGCCAGGAACAATATGTTTTGAGACATCATGTAACTATGCAATTACCACAACTAGCTATGCGACGCTACGTTAAAGAGACGGTGGCATGATTTCACAAGGAATTGGGAGGGGGGAATATTTGAACCTTTGATCCAATGGGGAAAAGCCAAATTTCTAAGGGAGAACCCATAAAGTTGTCAACTACCCATTTTGTCTTTTATTCCCTGTCATATAGAAATTGGTTGGGGAAGTTAATGCATGGTGACGGGAAGAGTATGGGAGTCAAATTCGAATTTGGGAAGCCACCCATTTTTGGAAAACATGTTTTTGACTTTTTGGGCAAGTGAATGCTTGGAAATGCATGCCCAAGCCATTATTCACCCACATATTTCATTCCTCTCATGCAGCAGGAAGATGGTTGAGATCTCTCCTTCATGATCTCTATCATTTTATTCACTTCTCCATTCCCATAACTCATTTTTTTTGTTGCTGGGAGAATGGGAAGAAGGGGACGACGTTTTGGGGTTTGAAGAGTTTCTTTTTTCCCCTGTGAAAAAGTTGGGAGATTCCCTCACATTTTTCTGCACTTTCCCTAATTTCTCCAAGATGGGAAACCCATTTCTGTGTTTTTCACTGAATGGGAGAAGTAGACCCATGATTTGGGTGTGTGTGGAGGTCGTTTCAGCTCCTATAATTCCCATAAGTCCTTTATGAAATTGTGTTTCTCTCATAGGGTGTTTTTCCCCTTTTTTTGGTCTGTTTTGGTTGCAAAACCGTCTTTTTTTTGTTATGCTCAGTGGTTGGGAAGATAGATCCATGTTTTGGGTGTTTGAAGAGGACATTTCTGCCCACATGAAGCCCCTAGATGTATCTGAAATTAAATTTTCTATTAGAAGGTTTGTTTTTCCCTTGTTTCCTTTTCGTTTTGGCTTCTAGGAAGTTTTTTTCCATACCCAACAATTGTATTTTTGCTGTGAAGTGCATCCTTGGGTTATCTTGGCCACGTAATGTAGCTAGGGTTTTACCCCTAGCTTGTGCAAATGAGCACCTACTAAGGAGAAGGGACTCCTTAGTAGCAGTTCAGTAAATGTAAATTAAAATGCTAAAACAGAAATATAAATTACTCTAAACATGTGCATGAAACAGAAAAACAAGATATAAAGAATGGCTTTTGTATTAATGTTACCTCGAATGTGAAGGTTGGTGAAGCCCTTTGCAGTGATCCAAGAAGGTTGCTCCAACCTCCAACTTGCTTCTTCTCTTTCTCCAATGGTGGAAATGGGCCAAAAGGGGCTCTCAAGGTGAAAGTAGCTCAAGGGTGAGCTAGGGTTTCAAGAGCTACTTTGGCAGAGTAAGGGCGCTTATGATTGTGGATATGAAATAAGGGGTCTCCATCACCTATTTATAGTTTTTCAGTGGTGGAGTGCTGGCCCATGGTTTTGGAAACCATATGGTTTAGGGAAGCTGTATAGGGTTTTCCCCTCCTTTTCCTCATTATTTTATATTTTTTCTTCCCTTTTTAGGGGATTTTTGCTATTTTAGAGGAATTTTGGATATTTTTGGAGGAAAAAAGGGGTTTTTAAGGGAAATATGGTAGGAAAATGGACAAATGAGCCATGTAGTGGGGTAGATGAGGAAGTGAACACTTTTTGGGTGTTAACACGTAAGTCCAACGAACCCATATGTTAGTGGGTTTGGCTATGTTTTGTTGTGAAGGTTGGCTTGGCTGAGTAATTCCAAGGAACCCATGTGCTATTGGCTTATTTCCTTAGTAGCCTGTGAAACCGAATTGTTTATTGGTCGAGATAAACAATACGTGAATCCCAATGGTGTGTTGGCTTGACTGCGGGTGTATGGTCTTGATTTGCATAAGACTATTGTTCCCTAGTTCCTTGTCAAAATCATGCCCACCTCAGGGGTGGTGGTGACGCTGAGAGATTGATGAGCACACTGGCCTATGGTTGGGTGGAATGTTGCAGCAACATAGCTAGTTGCAGGGAAGTTTCTTCTCAAGATAAGTATCTCTTGTATTTAACTCTACAACTGTATTTGTTTTGTAAATTATCATGAACATGTTGAATGCTTGAATGTGAATGAATGTGTTTTCTTCCGATGTTTAATGAATTATACATCTACATGTGTATGTATTTACTTCAAGGAATTTTATTTTTATGTTCATGGGGCTAGATTTCCCAGTTTGACAGCAACAACAACAGTGTAGGAAGCATCCTCTCCATCGTCAGTATGAGTGGTGGGGACGTGGCAGAAGAATACAACAACTATGCAAGCTCTCCCGATACATCACCAGCGAATTCTACCATCTCGAATCCACTTTCCTCTTAGGGCCATTGAAAAATATCCTGGATCCGTCAATTAATGGATGCCATTTTTTGGTTTGTGAACAATCTTTCAAAATATATTGTTTCCATCTTTGAACTTTAATATATTTGATCCTTAGCAACTTTTATAGTTTGTTTATTCTTAATATGTTATTATGGACTCAACTACTTTATTATGATATTTCATCTCCTTAATCCATTTTAAAGGGATCAGAAATATTTTTAATGAGAAGTCTTCAGGGATGATTTTAAGGAACCATAATTATTTAAAAGTGTATAAATGTTGGCGAATATTACCAATTCTTAAAACGCCAACTATAAAATGATTGGTGATATTTTTCAAAAAATATTTTAATTTCCAAGGATTTTATATCATTTATATAATAATTTGGCGTTTTTTAGGGTGAAAAAATAATACCCCATCAAATTTGGGCGAAACAGGGCTTCAAAAAATGCAAAATGGTGAATCATTTTTGGGAGAAAAACATGGAAAAATAGCCCACTGGGCTACAATTCGCCCCTAAAATTATCCCTGGAAGTCTTGGTTTTGCTAAGTTACAAGTTACTATTATATGTGGTCTACGAGTTGTTAGATATACTCTTGGGAGGTTACTGTTTCCATGGTTAAAAAAAATATTTTTGATAAAATTACTAGTTTAGTCTATATATTTGTTTGTGTGTTATTAATAATTTATGTTCTTATTGTTAATATAAATAATTCTATTTAAAATGCTCCTGCAGTGTATCTGATTTATAATATTAATATAAAATAATATTATCTGGGCATTGTTTTTCAGTTTAGACCTTTTGGAATTCAATTATGTGGCACATTATTGATATGAAATCATTGGGTTTATCCATTTTTGTTATATTTCTATGGGATTTGGATGATTAGGAATGGATGGGATTGTGGGAAACTAATAATCTGGTAGTGCAAATATAGAATCCATATATGCTAGGCTAGGCTATGACATCAATAACTAGATGTTTTTCTTTTGAGAGTAACTTATTGAGACAAATCCATTCTCAATCAGGAGTACTACAATGATGTGTAGTTGGCTTAAAACATTCAATAAATAATCTTAGGCTAAGTAGCCATTAGTGGGGTATCTACTCCAAGAATGTCACCCAAGACTTGAACCTAACAACAACTACATGCAACAACCAATTTTCTCCAATAGATGGCCCATGATAAGGAAAAAAAAATCTTGGGAATTCAAACCTTCACCAAGAATTTCATTTCCTAGATTTAACCATCAAGCATCAAGCCTAGACCTTATTTATGGTGTTGTATGAATATTTTTCATATTATTATTACATATTCAATATTACCTTATTGATGGTGTTGTATGAATATTTTTCATATTATTATTACCTATTCAATATTAGGGGATCTAGTGGAAAAGCATGGAATTGTAAGAGAATGATATGGAAAACTCAACAATTAATTTGATTCTTGTATATGACTAAACACTTATCCGGTTGCAGATTTCAACATTAAAGAATGAGATTTTTATGTAGGTTTTGTGAAGAATTCAATAGTATTGGCCTATGGTATTGTTTTGATGTAATCCTATAGCTCAAGTATTGTTGTGATGTAATACTATAAATACTTGAATCTAAGAATAAGGGAATCAGTATGCCCATTGGTGTTCCATCATTTCTTCTTCATTCTTTTGCTATTATTTAACATGATACTAGAGCGTATGGCTTGATCCATTCCTTTTGTCTTGGGTAAGCCTTTTCATAGTGGAAAGCACACACACGTGGAGGTTGTGATTGAAGTTGGAACACATCAAGGAATCAAGTGTATTTTTTTATATCTTGGACCTTCAACACACCTTTCCCTATGGGGAACTATGACACCTTTTCCCCAACGCACCCTTTTCTCAACGAAAGTGGGGTTCCAACGCACTTTCTATTCAGACAAAGTGTGATATCAACACACTATTCATTTATGCAAAGTGCAGCAATACGGAGTCCATTTTTCCAAATGGATGACCCAAAGTTGCATCGAGAGCATTTTCCCAAGGATTTCAGGAGATACCAACACACATCAAGCTTGGAATCTTCTCGCATCCACCTACAAGGGAAAAAACCAAGTAAAAACAGAAATATTGCAAACTCTTCAACATCAATTTGAAAATGAAGGAAACAGATAATGTAGATTATCTTATGACTAGTGTTTCAAACATTGTAACCCAATCTCAAACCTATGGAAAACCTTTAGAATAGAAGGTAGATATTTAGAAGATTCTAAGGTGTCTCACAAAAACAAATCTATGGTAGAGAATGCCATAGAAGAAGCAAAATATCTAACCTAGTTCACCTTAGAAGAGTTGAATGGGTCCCTTCTATCTCATGAAGCTTGATTCAATCAAGAAAAATATTCATTGACCAATGCTTTACGCACCTAAGACACCCTCAACAGAGGTTGAGGAAGAAGAGGATGAGGTGGAGGAGGAAGAGGCCAATGGTCTCCTCATACATAGGAAAAAACCAATCATGAACATTCAGAGCACTCTCACAACTCTCAAGTTCATAGGGAGAGAGGAAAGAGATGGACCAATAAGTCCAATATTCATTGTAACTACTACAAGAAGTATGGACACTATGAACGAGAATGCAGAAAGGAGCAAGTAGAATGGAACGGTGGAAGAGAAAATGTCTCTAAAGTGCTCAGATTAGATTAGATCAGATGGTGGAAGTGAATATGATTCACATGCATTTACATGGAATTTAGAGACAATTCACCACCAAATATACTCCACATCATAATGGAGTTGTTGAATGAAAGAACCAAACCATCATGAACATGACATGTACCATGGTGTCACATAAGAAGCTATCATATGAGTATTGGGATAAAGTTGTTGCATGATCAGTTTACTTGCTCAAGAGATCACCCACCGTGAGTGTCCACGACAACATTCCTGAGAAGCATGGAGTGGCACTAAGATTAGTGTTGCACATCTAAGAGTTTTTTTTGTTGCATTTTTTCATGTACTGACTAAACTTAGAAGAAAGCTAGATAATAAGAGTGAGCGGTCTATTTTCTTTTGATATTAATTTATTGCGACAAAGAAAGCATGCCATTCCCAATCAGGATTACTAGAGTGATGCATAGGTCGCTTAAAACAATCAATAAAGAATCTTATGCTAAGTAGCCACGAGTGGGATATCTACGTCAACAAAGTCACCCAAGAATTTCACCTAGCAGTAACTATATGCAACAACCGATTTCCTCGAGATAGATGTCCCATGAGAAGCAAAAACATATTCTTGGGAATTCGAACCTTGGCAGGGAATTTCATTTCCTACACTTAATCATCAAGCATCAAGCCTAGACCTTATTGATGATGTTGTATGAATATTTTTCATATTATTATTACCTATTCAATATTTCCTTATTGATGGTGTTGGATGAATATTTTTCATATTATTATTACCAATTCAATATTAGGGGATCCAATGGAAAAGCATGGAATTGTAGGAGAATGATATTGAAAACTCGACAATTAATTTGATTCTTGTAGATTACTAAACACGTGTCCATTTGCAGATTTGAGAATTTAAGAATGAGAGTTTTATGTAGGTTTTGTGAAGAATTCAATAGTATTGGCCCATGGTATTGTTGTAAATTTTTAGTACCTACAAGCAGGTACAAACAAGTAAATTTGTAGTGCCTAAATCACTACAAGCCCTTACATTTAAATAAATTGTATTTATGTTACATGCAAGACCTTTTTTAATAAATGTATTGTTAGCGAGATCTATTTCCTTTCAAAGGTCAGATATATGGAGTGGTTGACCCAAGAAAAAATGAATGGGGTTCTGACTATTGGTTGGCTCATTGCTTAGAGGGGAAACACACTATTCTTGAACCTATTATAAATGATGAAAATATTGAATTCCCAACTAGTACAGTGGTTATAAAAGGGGAGTACTTGACACTAGCAGCACAATAGAAATGGGAGGGTGGGTATCTATATTAGGATTATAGACCATGAGTTATTATATACCACTTCAACCACCTAGTAGTTCGGTATATAAATCAAGATAGGCACACTTTAGAACAAAAATAGGGAACATGTACGATACTTTCTTCCTCATTTAGTTCATGAGAGATTGATGGTCACCATCGGCAACATATATGATCCATATGGCCTACTCGAGTGAGTGCATTGTCGGGTTTTACTAGATTGTCTAGTGTGGGTAGATTGTCAGGTGAGTTATTTAAACTTTAAAATGTATGCTGAAGCACAATTTCAATTCCATTTACCTATACCATTTCAACACTACTTATGATTGGCAAATACGATTCACAAAAATCCTCCTATTCACAGTATACTAGACAATATAAACATGATCCTACACCCTCAGGTGAGTTATCTATAAATAATGTTTACACAATTTCTTTGGGTTCTCTTTATTTTCTGATGAGAGTACTAATGTTTACCCTTTTGTGTTCCGAAGATACAAACATGATCTATGGCACATTGGAGGCGCCAAAATCTAACAATGTCTTTAGATACCACCAAATAGAATTCAAAAAATAACATGCCCTAGATTTGTTGCAATTTAGTTTTAATGATTTTTTTATATTAATGCACATTTAATTACATATGTGAGTCAACTCTTGCATTGTTGGGTCAACTCTACTAAAAACTTCACCGTGCGACTATTGGTCATGTTAACATATCGTCCTTGCCCATACACACCTACAGGAGCCAACGACATGCAATTATGCTACTCATTTGGGTTTTCACTATTGGACCGAAAGTCACCAAGTGTCCCTAAACCATATTTTGAGGTGACTTTCAACTGGACATAATAATCAACCAGAGGTCATATCGATGAACCGTCGACTCCGTTGGTCTCTTGGCATGCGACTACATATAGGGGGGCCTCTCCACTTTGTTTGCATGGCCCGTTGTCTACATTGTGTATTGATTTTGTAAACTAGGGTTTTTCTCAGTTTCCTTGAATGCAAATATTTCATTGGTGGGTCAACTCTGCAAAAAAATCCACCGTGTGACTATTGGTAGTGTTCCCATACCAGCCTTTCACATACACACCTACAGGATTCAACGGCATGAAATTATGCTGCTCCAATTTTTTTCGCTCCAGGACCAAATGTCACCAATTGTCCCTGAACCACATTTTGAGGCGACTTTCAATTGGACATAAATCGACAACCGAAGGTTGGATCTATGAACCATTGACTTCGTTGGTATTTTGGCATGCGACTACATCTAGGGGCGGGATCTCCACCATTGTTTTCATGCCCAAGAGAATACATTGTGCATTGATTTAATAAACTAGGGTTTTGGTCAGTTTCCTTGAATGAAACTCTTGCATTGGTGGGTCAACTCTTGCATTGGTGACACATATGCTAATTTCTAAAGTCTCATTAATTTTCCCTAGTTCATAAATTTTCTACATGGCATCATAGTATTTTTTGGTTTGGATCACTCAATAGGTGAAAGAGGGATTTGATATTCCAATTGTTGTATACTTAGGTTAGGCACTTGAATTTGTTGATATTATTGGGTGTGATACCGTAAGTTTCCTGGGAGAAGCTCTTGGACCCTAAAAAATGTTTCTTCTTCTACATATTGTTGTTTTTTTTAACATGTATATGGATATGGTGTCTTGTTTATATATTAAGATTGTGTCTAGACTTGGATGGGATGTGGACATTGGAGCTTTAAGATGTGTGACATATGATAGGTCATTATTAAACATGTTTCAAGAGAAAGAGGGAGGTATTAGTGTGGATCTTGGTTATGATGCTACTTATCATGTGTGATGAGTTGGATCCATTTTATTTCAAATTCCTTAGGTGTTGTTCTTGATTTGAGTGATGTTATATTTGTTAATTGTTTGAATAAGAATTTTTTGAGAGAATTCCTTATATAATATATGTATAGTATAAAGTTCCATTTGAAGGAAAATAGTACACCATCAATGATTGTAGTTTGTTGAGAGAGGGTGGTATTTACAGGTTTCTTGTTGATCAAGTGGCACTTGTACATTACATGGAAAGAAAAGATGGGCCATATATTTTTGTGGAGGCATTTGTAGAGAATGCATGGTGAGATTCCATGAAGATAGGTTTAGAACCTGTAGATTGATTCTATGCTTTAAAATGATGAGAGTGTTTTCAACTATAGGATAGGGTTGTTGAAATTTCTTAGGTAGAGGGAGTTGACCTTGATGATACTCTTTCTTGAAAATTCTCTTAGAAAGAGAGACTTGACCTATCTCAGTTAATATGTCGATTGTCAAAGTCTTTAAGGTGTGTGAGAGAAGTTATGGTGTTAAAAAGTTGATGATATCCCTACATGGGTTGTTGATTGTACCATGATCTTGGTATTTCATTAAGGATGGATTTCTAAAGTTTTCTATCTTTGTGATTTTCATAGATACAATTCATTTGTATTGGTCTTGTATGGAGATGTGATTATCTTTATAGGATGTCCTAGAAAACTTATGATGTGGTGTCTATCGATTTTTTCCCATGGTGTTGACTTGAGGGATGATGGATTTTGGAAAGTTGTTGATGATGCAGAGTTGTGTTCCCTCATATGCACAGGTGGTCAACATTCTTGGAGGTTTTATATGTTGTGATATAACTAGATGGTAGTTATAGTGGATTTGCAATGGGATCTAACTTGTATTGGTGAAAACAATTTCCTTATAAGAGGGAGTATTATATTTCAAAGTTACTACAAAATAGTTTACACTATGTTTAGAGGTGCTTCATGAGACTTGGGGTACATGGTTTATGATTAGCCCTTGGATGGTATGTGACATATTTACATATTAGAGGTGGATTACTTAAAGGTTACTTTATCTTAGTTTTATGAGTCATACATTCTTCCTTGGATTATTAGAGATATTCAAATAGTTAGTAGGATATGTCATGATAAGGTTTATAATATCATAATATCACATAGGTGAACCACACATTATGTATCATTTTAATTAAACACATACTTAATCAAAGACATAGTTAATCATTTCTTAAAGCATATAATAAATGTCATGTTCCCATATCAATTCAACCATATATATAAATCCAAACCTTGATTTATATTATATGTACATATAATGTTTTAAAAAATGGCATTCCATGGCCATAATACAAAATAGTGAATCATACTGTACATATGTGTGTATACAAACAAAATGGTACATATATGTATCCCCCCTATACATGAATTCTATTTATCCCCCCTATACACGAATTCTATTTATCCCCCCTTTTACTTCCACTATCAATAGATTTTGAGAAGTCTATCTTTCTTTTTCGGCTTCTCAATGGTGTTCCCCGATGTTGAACAAGAGGATCGAATCTCATTTTTGGAGATTGCACACAAACCAAAATTTGTAAGTTAGTTGACCAACCTATAAAAATTCTATGTACATTTGTTCAAATTCCAACCCAATATAACATTTTTACTTACTGTCCGTGTGTAAGTGATGGTGGGTTAGGGTGTAACTCCATGTACCGTCGGTGCCTCACTAACATCCTGCAAAAAATAAATGGTACCAATAATTCGATACATGTACAACTGTGTATAAGACGAGAAATTATAAAAATATTTGAAAAATTATCTACATCCTACATTGAATTTTTCAAAGAAAGTGAGACATACATGTACTTGGGGTGGAGAGGTGGGTGAGCAGCGGCCCCGATTGTGTGCTCTTTAAGAACCACTTGCTCACTAGAAGGATGCATAGAATAATATATGTTAATGTCAACAAATCAATGGGTGCACCAAAAAGATACTTGCATGTACAAATAAAACTATACTACATTGAACGACAATGACATTTTCAAAGAAAGCGAGACATACATGTACCTTGTGTGTGGGGGGGGGGGAAGAGGTGGGTGACAAGCGACCCCAATTGGGTGCTCTTCAAGAACCACTAGCTCAGTAGAATGCTACATCAAATAATATATGTCAATGTAAGCAAATAAATGGGTGCACCAAAAAGATACTTCCATGTACAAAGCAAACTATACTACATGGAGGGACAATGACTTTTTCAAAGAAAGCGAGACATACATGTACCAGGGGGGAGAGGTGTGTGACCAGTATCCCTGATTGGGTTCTCTTCAAGCAGTAATCGCTCACTAGAAAGCTGCATAAAATAATATATATGTCAATTCCAGCAAATCAATGGGTGCACCAAAAAGATACTTGCATGTACAAAGAAAACTATACTATATGAAGGGACAATTGGGGAAACATATATACAAGATAAGCAAGATATACATATACCTGGGGGACATGAAGAGGTGGGTAACCAATGGGTAAAAAAATTGACACCGACCTAAAAGGCTAGGCATATGCATCAGCGAGCAAGGCCTCTCCTATATAAAGAAGACATTAAAAAAATAGGAGAATTGAATTTTAAATAATTAAAAAAGTGCATGTTTAATCATTAAAAGCATAGTTAAAAGAATAATTAAAATCATACCTGTGCTTGCAAATATTGCTCTGTCTGTGACGAACCTGTCTCATATGCAACATACTCATCGTGCCCAACCTGCATAAAATATATTTTATCACTATTAAGATGTATTGAATGTGCCAATCCCTGCTACACATATGTAAACCATGATGATAAATCAAAAATTAATGTTCTTACAACTAATGGTGAAGGACCAAAACCATATGCAGCATTGACCACTGCATCCATATCATTAGCATCAACGGGTGGAGTATGGGATTCTGGGGTGGCACTGGACACCAACTGTAAATGTGTTCACGTAAATTGTCAGATACTTAAAATATAAATAATTTATGAAACAATTGAACACTATGATATAGAAAATAATAAACGATGTGAAGAACAAGTTTGAATTACATATTGGAGTATCCCATTGCTACAAAACTATGAAGAAGACCCATATCATATGTTTCAACAAGTTTTGCAAGGATGTGGCATGACGTGACGCTCTGAACCCTCTACATGTCCAATGTGATCTCTAGATCTAGTAGGGTCTAGAGACCTAAGTGGATCCTCTGTGTGTGATGGTCCAACCCTAGATGTGCCAACCCCTTGGCCTACATTTCCCTTGACAAAAGTGCCATGTCGAAGAAATGTATCTACCAAATCGAATAATGCCTCTTGTGTGTCATGAATCACGGGACCTACGGGAGGATATAACTGAGGGGGTTTTGTTGTGCGTCCAGGTCGTCACACACAATTTGGATTATTCCTCGCCCCTTGCCTATCTTGGGGCACCCCATGTGCTACCCCATGGAACTCTAAAATATCGAAGTAATTTACATGTTTACACAATATAAACTCAACATACGATTTCTTGAGGAAGAATGGGATGTCTTTATTGCCATGAAGGTCTTCATTGAATACCATGTACCAATGATCCATCTAGTTGGATTTAATATTTGGTTCTATGCACCAGTCTATAGAAATGTGTGGTAAACTAGTGGGAGGAACCAATGCGCTGCCATGGTCCTGGAATAGTGAAAAAAGTTGGTCTTTTGTTATCTTTAATTTCATAACATCTTTGTACCTCAGCCCGATGGAATAGTATTGCCTCTAGAAATCCCTGTAGGACCTACTGTTGTACAGTGCTCCCTGGGCATTGGAAATTGTATTTGTAATGTTATCTAGTGCCTCTCCCAATGATCGTCTTATGTTTCCCCCCCTCTAAAAAGTGAACTAAGGCTTCTCAATGCACCGAAACGAGAAAGAATTTCAGAATTCCTATCGTGCGGCTCCTCCACGTGTTCGGTGTTTGGATTTGGTTTGGGGTTTGGGTTATTCATGGTTTGATTTTAGACATTTTCTTCAGGATTTGTGTTGTTTGTTAATATAAAACCAACAGATTTTAAAATGAATTAAAATTTCATTCTTTGTTGTAATTAAAAATTTATTAAATTAAAGAAAAAAATCAAAACAATTCTTACCTAATCCAAAACCAAAAAATCAAAGCAATTAATTCCTAATCTAAAACCAAAAAATCAAATCAATTCTTACCTTCCATTGCATTCAACCTTGTCAATCTCCTCAATCAAAATGTGCCCTCCAAATCACATCCAAGCTAAATTTCCTTCCTGATATATCTCACTTTCGTTCTTCACGTCCTACAATGCAAAATAAACAAATAGAGGTCGTGGGCCTATGTTTTTTTTTAAGTTTTACAAATCACACCTGCGATATATCGCTTCTACGATATATCACACCTGTGATTTGTAACTCTTCCAAAACACATGTGCGATATATCGCACTTGCGATATAGTCTAACCACCTTTTGCTTCTATTTTAGAATCATGTTTTTTCTGAACCAAACCATTAATAACGCATATGCGTTATGGATTTCATTTTCAGACTTGCATTTTGGATTTATATAATGGAACTAAAAAGTGGAACCATCTTCATGCATGCCTCTACACAACAATGTTCATTTCAAACACTAAAGTATATATATACTTATCGTTCAGCGCAAGAATATAATTGTCAGAGCATGCAACAAAGAAGTCTTCCATGATATTTATCTTTTTTTTTTTGCAACAAATCAATTCTTAGTTCGCTCAATTTGCACATTCATGTTCAACCCATATAGGTCCCAGTGTTGTAACATGATATCTGATATCGTATGTAACATACCCATAAACCTGACAGATTCTTGGGTTGCACAATATAAAGTTTCTTCTTTTAGTTTGTTCAATCACACCAATTAATTTAAACTCATTGATTACTTAACCATAATCATCCTTTAAAGGTTAATATCATACAAAATACAATCACTCCAATGCTAACTCACATAAGAAAATCTCACTAAATACTATAATAAGGAACCAACATTATATTAGTCGCATGACCATGACAATTACTTATTAACCATTTCCTTTAGTTATGGTTAACACACTCCTTCTCAAGATACCATATATTGTACTCGATCTCCTAGGCACCATCATCAGAGGTGGAGTATGAATATCCTGAGTCAGCTGAGGAGAAAACAACAAGTTTAGATGACTTTAGATGATAAAATAAACTAATTTATAAATTATGTACATATGCAAATTGATTTTCTCTACACTGGAACACATCTTGTGCATTTCCACCCTTGGAACACATCTTATGCAACCACCACTTTAAATTCATGCTAATTCAATGTACATAATAGTACAATAAATCAAATTATAAATGTAAAGACGTGATATACATAACAATATTGAAACATTATAAAATATTTCCATAAACAAAGTTGACCATTACATATATTACTCTAGTTTGAAAATGATTTGTGCGACTGAAAGCATGCAGACGACTTTCCTCCCAACCATTTACTATATTTGGCGTATGTTATTATGCCTAGATTCACCCTCGAGCTGGGAGAGGAATCCACTAAGGTAAAGAATAAATCAAGAACCTTTCCCAAGATCCCTAACATTATCTAAGGTTCAACCACTTAGCTATAAAATAAATAAATAAAACATAGAACTAACTTAAAGTTAATTGGGCACACAAAAATATAACATTTACAAAATAATTCTAGCATTTTAAAAGGGTTAGTCTCCCTTTGGGGTAACGCAACCTTTGCTTGATCAATTCTCTCATAGTTCCTACAAGACTTAGAACTCGACTTTGTTTTATTTAATATGCAGATCATACCAAGTGTGGATCTCTCAGATATGACATTTGGCATATCATAAGCTAGATTAGAACTCCAAAGGGAAACATTTATACAAAGCTCGACACTCTATTGATCTAGAACTCAACATCTCAAAAGCTCGACCAAAATGAAATATACAGGAAAAACACTTATACAATATTTGAAACTATTCAAGCCACAATTCAGATGCAGTTAGAGTCTTTCCTGGTTAAAAACGGAGCTAATATTTAATATATATGCAGATCTCAAATAAGAGTCTTTCCATATCAACAAATTTACATATGAAGTGTCACAGTCCTTCTAGGTCAAAACTAAGAAATTATTTAACATATATACAGATCTCAAACACAGAGTCTTCCAAACCAAAACACATATAGTAAATGACATGTATTCAAATCTCAAATCTCATTATTTTACAACCATCAAATCACAAAGAATATTTAACAAATATACATATCTAAAACACAGATTCTTCCAAATCAAATATAGATAGTAAATAACATGAATTCAACTCTCAAATCGCATTCAAATCGCAAAGAATATTTTTCAAATATATAGATCTAAAACATAGATTCTTCCAAATCAAATGCCAATGAATTCAACTCTCAAATTGCAATGAATATTTTACAAATATACAGATCTAAACCATAGATTCTTCCAAATCAAACGCCGATGAATTCAACTCTCAAATCACATTCAAATCACAAAAATTATTTTACAAATATACAGATCTAAACCATAAATTATTCCAAATCAAACGTTGATGAATTCAACTCTCTAATCACAAAGAATATTTTACAAGTATACAGATCTATTATTGGGCTCTCACCAAATCAGATATTTCTGATTTGATGTTCATCAACACATAATCCAGAAAAGAGAGGACACAAAATCGAAAGGAAGATCATAAGCAGAGATTAGATATTCTATCCCTAAACTCATAAGACCGATTAAAACATAAAAGAAGAATGCAACATAGGTTGTAAGCGAATACATGTTAAAATTAATATACCAACATTGTATCAGATAGTTATAAATCCCATACCATAGATCCAAAGCATGGATAAAATTTACACAATCACAAACATAGGATGTAAGCATAGACAGGTGTTGTAATCTCACAGATCACATAAGGTTACCAATAATACACATTAAGTCGGTTGATCGACTAAGTCGGTCCAACGTTCAAGTCGACCTATCAACTTGCTCCTTCTACAACAGGTTAAAATGTGCATACCAACATTGTATCATATATATATATATATATATATATTTCATATCTAACAAATAGATCATTATGTTTTTTAGAATACACGGATCTAACAGAAATACATGGAGATCATTTCAGCTATGACTCTACTCACATATCCTAGAACGTAAATTGGTTAACATTTTTTTTCTGAAATACATAAATCTAAATGAATACATACCTAATAGGATTTCCAACCAAGCGATCTCTTCTAGATCTTGTTTGATGAAAAATAATCCCCCCCGATCGAAAATCATTAAAGATTTAAAAGGAAAAACCATTGGCTACCCAAGAGGCCAAGTGGTAAAGAAGGGTTTTCACGTTTTCTTCTCAAGGGGACAACATTCCTAATATTTCTCCCAAAAAAACCTCTCCACTAAAGAAATATCATTTATAGCGATTATGGAAGGCAACAATTTAATTTCCCCAATATCTCAATTTTTTTTTCTTTTAGTTAGCACTGCCATTAAAGGGAGATACGCTCTTTCTCTTTATAATCATAATTATGCATACCTTTCTCATGTTTGTTTTTATATAAGGTTAGTATTTTCCTTGAAAATGTAATTATATGCTAGTTAATAGGTAAATAGCTTCTCATTTTGTCATTATAAGGGAATACTCTTATCTAAATGTAATTCCTTCATTCATTAGTTTATATGAAGCATTCTCAAATATATATAAATTTTTATGTTTTAAATGTTTATTCCTATTATAATTAGTACATGTATTGATGTATTTAAAAATATAGTTTGTATGTATAAGTCACTTCACTTAATGTATTAATAATACTTTCTTCGCACTTTTGCGAGAATAATTGATGTAGATAAACCTTTAGAAAAATATCATTTTTAATTAATTTAATATTACTATAATCTCTTCAAGAGAAAGCTTAAGCTTCTTATTATAATTTCTAGGGAGGTCTCCTTGGCACTTGATGCCATAATTAAATATTAGGTAAGAAATATATTTTCATTTAAACGAAAATAGGATCATGAAGACCCACTATTTGTTAACCGATCAAATCAGCCTACTCATGACTTACTTCAACTTAATATGGAACCCAAGATCTTAGGTTGTTAAGGGAATCACTATTATTCTTCCTGTTCCCAAGGCTCCACTCATCTTTTACCTTTCCCCCTAGTGGATTCGTCCCCAATCATTCTTTAGTCATGTCATGTTTTCAGCTTCCTAACCCAATCCATTCCATCCATAATTTTTATAGGGTTAGAATCGATACTTAGAGTGTCATTTACTTACAATTTTTGTGTTTGGGTCGAGGTATAAAGGGGATGTTACAGGCGATACGCTGGAGGAATCCCATGATGGTGATGGAGTCATTGTCTCTATCACCCAACACCCCCACCTATACATGGCCTCTCCTTCGATGCCACCTCCCTTCGATAACGACCCTAGCATTTCTGAACCTAGCTACAACCCTGCTTTTTCACACAAAGTGGCTAAGTCTAGAGACACACCTTCATATGCCTCTCTCGAACCTCTTCCTCATGTTCATGGACTGAATTTCCTAGAACTTTCTTGTAATGGCTAGACGGTAGGATCTGTAGCCCCTCCAACTGCTCTTTCCTACTACCCACCACCTATGCAACCTACACCTGTTATGGCCCCAACTCCTTCTATTCCTCAAGGAAAATTTTATGCTCACTATAACCTCTCTAATCAACCCACCACCAATAACCAACAAGGGTAGGGAAGAATACAGAGATGTGGGAACTAGGGAAACAACTAACCTCAAGGGGGTGGTCAAAAGCCCGACCTTGGTAACAACAATGGAGCCAATGCCCCTGCACAGAATGCCCAATGTCCACTTAGACCTGAAATAAATCTCAATTATGTACTAACCATCTATGTACCACTTGTCACATTTATTTCCGTTATACACACCAATTCCCCGAGATGCATCGAGTCCAACACCTATTACAAGCCGAAAATTAATGTGAAACAAATGTTGTCGCTACGGCACAACCAAGCCCAACACCATAAGGTCCTTTTCCTATGGGGCTGCATAACCCTATACAAAATCAAGGAATGGCTGCAACCCAACCATTGGTACGATAAAATACCACAACTACTTCTTTGACTCAAATAATCGATCTTGGTGTTAATAATATTATGACAATGTCGTATGACATCAACTTACAAAATCAACACAACCAATATGGATCTACCATGGAAACCATTATTTCCTCCATGAAATCTACCTCCACTGCTCTTGACATGCCCTTACATATTTCGAGACCCCCAATGGACAAGACTTCCAATGTCCCTAGGTTCCCTTTGCGTCGACCCCACTCCCAGAGCCGGTCTTAATTACAATATCGTTATTGACCTGTCCTGATCTCGCTATGTCATGTCCGCTCTAGTTGTATTAAGAACTTGTCCTTCATAATGAAAATCCTTGTTATCTTCTCTAGGTGTCATTGACCCCTTTGATTCTAGGTTGATAACTTTTGACTTGGATCAAGGAGAGCCCCATATGCCATCATCTGTAGCCTTCAAGGTTCCAGTGGTATATCCCTTATGTCATCCATCAATGTATCGACAAGGTGGAATATCTCCTCGCTAAATCTGATGGTCGCCTCTTGAAGAATCCATGCAATGGGATCTACCTCAATATATTCTATGCCTAATCCAACCAACCTGCATACCCTTGTATCATAGTTTTTCCTTCTTTTTTACATCATTTTTAGTACGAGTCTCATAGTTTGTTTCCTTGGTTCTTCTTTATGGATCTTACATTTCTGTCCTATGTTGGTTTCACTGATGGTGCACATAGATGGTCTCCTAATCTCAAATCAGTTGCATGAATAATTTATTCCCCGTCACATGAATTGACCCATATCAACGGAATGTGTGTTGGTGTTGCTACCAACAACCAAGATGAGTACGATGGTGTTGTTGGTCTCTTGATCATCGCCCTTCACTTGGGTATTTACCACATTAAGGTATTCCTAGACTCCCAACTTCTTGTCTCCTAGATGAATAACTACTATCGAGTACACAATCTTTTTGAATCCATTTCATTCATGCATGTTACCAAAAGTCTCAATAGTGTAGCAAATAAAATGGCTAATGGAATTCTAGAGTGGCACATCAATCATCACATATATGAAATAAACTACATCATGCATCATCATATAGTTTTGCATACATATGTCATATAGATCATATAGGCATAGTCATCATCATACCAATATAGTTAGAAAACCCATAAAAATACAGAAATATGCATCCACGTGCATTCATATCATAATATCATAATCAATACAAAACATAGAAGCTCCACAGGCTTTCTCATTCATTGATACATATCATAAAAACTTCCCCATGCTCAAATACATTGGGGGAAGCATCCCAAGCTTCTAGTCTCAGTGATACTCCTTTAACTATGTGTCCTATTCCTTGTTCAAGATCTCCTCCTCCATTAGCACATCGAATTGCATCATTGTTCTGACATACTCAGTAGGAATTGTGATCCTCCTCATCAAATAGATCCACTTTGGAGGGGATCTATAGCATATGATTATCATATCATCATCTAGGTACTTCCACTCATTGTCGGTTATCTCCTTTAATAACTGGTCCATGTCTAGCCACAATGAGTCTATCGTAGTGCTCTATCGCCTCCTTTGCCCATGAGCAGGTGGATCTAACCCCTCCACCCTACCCTTGCATCATTAATATCCCTCTGGAGTGTGTGCTCCCATGTCTACACATGCACATAGTATGTCATCACTATCAACCACATATATTACCTAGCTACCACTATGCTAGTAAACTATATATGACTAAAACCACAAAGAGTCATTTATATATACCAGCAAGTCCGTATACCTTTCATGGATTTCGAGGCATCCTCGGATATCTCTGATAGTCCATTCTTGCGTATGGATAGTCCTCTATGAGGATAGGAAGTTACCGTAATTGTGCAAAACTCTATCAGGTGAAGAAATGACCTACCAAGATTCCTCCCTCTCTAATCGTCATTTCACACCACCATCATCCACTACTAGATGCAGTTGCAACATTGGTAACTTCTCAAAGATTAATGAGAGAGAAAACAATGGGAAGTAAAAATCCCCATTCACCAAGTTAGCCTAGTCCAACCCATGCCGAACTATTGTAAAATACATCTAGGACCACCCATAGTAGTTGTTACGAAGAAAACTTCCTATGGCTTTGGGTGTACCACACCAGACAGAGAAACTACAAAAATCAATCACTTCCCAATATGCAAGAGAAATAAAACATCTAACACTAAAGGATCTTGAAACATACCTTATTCCGGATGACTGATGTAGATCCATGTTGATCTTTTTCCAATCCCACTTGTGTTAACAATTTTCTCTCTCAACAACAGCAAATAAGACAAGCATGCTATATAATGTTGTTAGACCTACTATAGCATATATAATCCATAATGTATAAGCAATTAAAAGCATCCGTGGATTCAATATTCATTTAAATGCACATCATTGGACAAAAAAAGATATTTATATTAATATAAATTGGAGATTACATGAATGACAACCTTTGTTGGCACGTCTACGAATCGGAGAAACTGAGTCCTTCACCTGGGCCTCCACCACCTCAATCCTCCATCTCTTAATAGCAAGCTCACAAGCAAAGACAATCTTGGGAAGAACACCAAGTGCTCCAAGGGACAAAGGGATGCAGAATCAAGTATAAGCAAGCTATGACAACAATGGACTATAGTTTTCTTGCTCTTCAATTCCTCCCCTTCAATGTATCCAAAGGGTTCCTCATATATTTCTTCATTAGGGTAATGGAAGGTCAAATCCGAGTGATCTTGAGGCATATGGAAGGCCAGGATACAAGTGACTCGGATCCACATCAAGGAAAACTCCAAAAATATTTGGCCTTTTGCACACATCCTGAAAATAAATGTGAAACAAATGTTGTCGCTGTGACACAACCAAGCCCAACACCATAAGTTCCTCCGCCTATGGGCCTACATAACCCGTTACTAAATAAAGGAATGGTTCAACCCAATCATTGGTACCATAAAATACCACAACTACTTCTTTGACTTAAATCGTCGGTCATGGTGTTCATAATATTATGACAATGTCGTATGACGTCAACTTACAAACTTGATGCAACCAATATGTATCCACCATGGAAACTATTAATTCCTCCATGACATCTACCTCCATTGCTCTTGATATGCCCTTACATATTTCAATACCCCCAATGGAGAGGACTACCAAAGTCCCTAGGTTCCCTTTGTGTCGACCCTACTCCTAGAACCGGCCTCAATTACAGTATCGTTATTAACTTGTCCTAATCTCCCTATGTCATGTCTACCTTGGAAATATTAAGAACTTGTTCCTCATAATCAAAATCCTTGTTATCTTATCTAGGTGTCATCGACCCCTTCGATTCCACATTGATAACTTTCAACTTGGATCAAGGAGAACCCCATATGCCATTATCTGTAGCCTTCCAGGTTCCAGTCATTTTTCATAATTTGGTCATTCATCGAACTATAATTGATGAGAGTGCATCCACTTGCATTATGTAAACCTTCATTTGGAAGAAACTTGGATACCCAACATTTCAACTGTCAACCACCACCCTTCGTTCTTAGGATGGCATTGTTGCTCGAACACAAGGTGTTCTCATGAATGTCCCCATTGAGATGGCTGGAAAAAATGTGTTAATCGACATCGAGGATATGAACGCCCAACTAGATTACAACCTCCTACATGAACCTATTTAAATGCATGCAATGTGATCTATTCCTTCTATCGTCTTCTAACTTATGATATTTCCGTGTGCTGGGAAGATTATGACTATCAACTAGTTGACGTACTACGATCCTAAAGGATCGGCCACTACTGAGCATTTCCTCCCTACCATTGACACCACCATCGATAGCGTATCCATACCCTCCCTATATGTTGTTGGTCTAGGCCTGTTTAATGGAACCCCTTTGGTGTACACCATTTTATCCATCACACCTCCTCCCTCTATGACTGACACATCATATTTGTGCACCGTCACATCCGGTACAAATCTGACCTCATTGAAACCTAAATTGAAGACCCTAGGGAATTACTGGGGTTCATTTCTTATACACATGATTCCCTTTCTCTTTCCACCCACTAATATTGTGAGTAAATCATACAGGGATACACTCAACCTTCCAATATTAAATTTGGGTATTCCAGTGTTGTACCTTGATCCACTCAACCCTATCTTGACACCACAAATTGTGTTGACACCAATCTGACCTATTTAGACAATGTCACACTGATATCCTGGTACACAATCGACAGCCTCCTGACCCCTCCTCCCATGAATACTGCGGGAAAGGCACCAAAATACATGCAGAACCATGCCCACCTCGTACTTGTGCTTTATGTGATGTCCTTGGCCATGCGATGCAAAACTGCCCTGGTTTTCCATTCCTTCACATGCACATGCACACAGTAGTCAAGACTGATTATGCTCCAGTTGTCAACATACCAACCATCACTGCAATTAAGAACAAATCTCTACGAACAAACCACTTTTGTGCATTGTGTGTCCTATACAATCATTATTCCCATCATTGACCAAACCTACCCTAGTACTAGTCTCTCTTCATGGCTCTTTGCAAGAAATCCCTTGAGTCCAAAATAACTATCCTTGAGAAAATCCACCCTCCATCCTCTTCCTCGGACACCAACAACATAATCTTTATGATCTCCACTTCCAGTTGTCCTTCGCTTACATCAACCATGGAAGATCACTCTAATCTATCTTGGTGCCACTTTCATGACAAAGAAGATATCCTGGAAACTGCCACTGATTTTCCCCCATTCCATTTAGTATGTGGTATGGAGTTGATTCTTCCCATTGAATGTTAAATTCCATTATTCTTCCATGTCATAGAGCCTCTACTCGATACTACACCATTGGAAAAATTCCTACTTATGCTAAAAAAAACCGATGAGGACCGTTGCGTTGCTCTCCAAATTAATGATCGAAGCAGCTAAGAACCACTCAAAGTCGCATTATGAATCCCACATCCACCCATTCAGCTTTAATGAGGGGGACCTCATCCTCATCTACGATAAAGACAATGATAATAGTGGAAAACAGAATCTTGAATCCATGTGGTATATCCCTTATGTCATATCGACAAGGTGGAATATCTCCTCGCTAAATCTGACGGTCGCCTCTTGAAGAATCCCTGCAATGGGCTCTACCTAAATATATTCTATGCCTAATCCAACCAACCTGCATACCTTTGTATCATAGTTTTTCCTTCTTTTTTTCATCATTTTTACCACGAGTCTCACAGTTTGTTTCCTTGGTTATTCCATATGGATCCTACCTTTCCCTCCTATGTTGGTTTTGTCGACGGTGCACATTTATGGTCTCCTAATCTCACATCATTTGCATGAGTAATTTATTCCCCATCACATGAGTTGATCATATCAACGGAATGTGTGTTAGTGTTGCTACCAACAACCAGGATGAGTACGATGGTGTCACTGGTCTCTTGATCGCTGCCCTTGACTTGGATATTTACCACCTTAAGGTCTTCGTAGACTCCCAAATTCTTGTCTCCTAGATCAATAAATACTATCAGGTACACAATCCTTGTCTCTTTAGAAATTTCATGTGCACTAGACACTTGGTTAAAATTTCTGAATCCATTTCATTCATGCATGTTACTAAAAGTCTCAATATTGTAGCAGATCAAATGGCTAATGGAATTCTAGAGTGGCACATCAATCATCACATATAGGAAATAAACTACAGCATGCATCATCATATAGTTGTGCATACATATGTCATATAGATCATATGGGCATAGTCATCATCATACCAAGAGACTTAGAAAACCCATAAAAATACAAAACTATGCATCCACATGCATTCATATCATAATATCATAATCAGTGCAAAAAATAGAAGCTCCACAGGATTTCTCATTTGATCATACATATCATACAAACTTCCCCATGCTCAAATACATTGGGGGAAGCATCCCAAGCTTCTAGTCTCAGTGATCCTCCTTTAACTATGTGTCCTATTCCTTGTTCGAGCTCTCCTCCTCCATCAACACATCGACTTGCGTCATTGCTCTAACATACTCAGTAGGAACCATGATCCTCCTCATCAAAGAGATCCACTTTGGAGGGGATCTGTAACATACAGTGATCATATCATCGTCTAGATACTGCCACTCAATGTCAGTTAGCCCCTCCAATAACTGGTCTGCGTCCAGCCACAATGAGTCTAACGTAGCGCTCTATCGCCTCCTCTGCCCATGAGCAAGTGGATCTAACCCCTCCACCCTACCACTGCATCATTAGTATCCCTCTTGACGGTGTGATCTCATGTCTACACATGCACATAGTATGTCATCACCATCAACCCCATATATGACCTAGCTACCACTATGCTAGTAAACTTTATATGATTAAAACCACAAAGAGTCATGTATATATACCAGCAGGTCTGCATACCTTTCTTGGAGTTTGAGGCATCTCCAGATCTCTCTGATATTCCATGCCTACATATTGATAGTCCTCTATGAGGATAGGAAGTTACCATAACTGTGCAAAAATTTATCGGGTGAAGAAATGACCTACCAAGATTCCTCCCTCTTTGATCATCATCTCACACCACCATCATGTACTGCTAGATGCAGTCGTAACATCGGTAACTGCACAAAGAAGAATGACTGCAAAAATAATGGGAAGTAAAAATCCCCATTCGCCAAGTTATCCTGGTCCAGCCCATGCTGAACTATTGTAAAATACATCTAGGACCACCCATAGTAGGTTCCCCTTGGCATACTCTGGACCATAAGTAATTGGCCGCGTGAGATCTTGTGTGGACCTTTCGATCCCAGTATCCATAGCACCATATCTTCCACTACATGAGCCTTTAGAATCTCAATGTCACACACCAATATGTATGGTGCATGCACATAAGTCATGGCATAGAAATGTTGGGCACACAAGTCATCCCTGAACACCCCCCTCGGAAGTTTCAGTGAGATATCACCAATAACACCTAGAAATGGTAGGCCAATCAAAAAGTACACATCTCATAGGGTGATCTCCAGCCACTCACCCTATATGTTGAAGCACTCTACATCCCTATCCCAAAATCCCACTAGCTTGTTCAACAATAACTTTTCTCAACACATCAGAGGGATCTATAAGAACTTTAGCATCCCACTCCGAGAAAACGTATCATATAATGTACCATCCTTCTCCACCTCATCTTTGAGATTCTCAATGTCTCTCTTCCTCCATCCAACTTGAGGCATCCTGCACATCCAAAAAGTCCCATTCTAACCTACTTTACCAAAACTTTCCATTTTGTTCTAGGTCGCTCCTGTCAGGCCTTTTTGTGTAACCCAAGTCGTGCAAAAACACTTGAAATGTGTGACTTTGGTCGTGCCAATCTCATAAATAGATGAGACCAGGGTCACGCCTATCTCCCTGATAGGTGAGATCACTCATGCATGTCTCCCCAATAGGTGCGACCTGGGTCCCACCTTTTCCCTTAAAAAGTGTGAACTGACCCCAAAAACCCTTTAGGATCAGCCAAGGCCTACAAAATGAGAAAATGATGGGCTGCATGAGATATGTTACCTGCAACTCATAGATCACAAAATGGTTGATTGAATCAAAATAAATCAACAACTTTAATATGGGGCCCTCCACTCCAATTCGACACTGAACAGGGAAAATGACATATGTCATGCGGTCCCTCCTTGTTTATAGGCCTCCATTTGGTCAACTCTTTCTTTCATGCACCACAAAGTAACCCAACATCCATTTTTTATGTTTTTTGCACCATCAAGTTTAGCTTTCTTCCCTCTGTACACCTATTAGAGTCATGTTTCATGCTCTACTTATGTTTTTTGGGGTTGTTTTTCAGAGTTACCTCAATTTGTGTGCCACCAGGAAAATCGAACCCCTTTTGTATTGGCTTGTTCATGAACCCTCTGCTCCATGCATACTACAAAATCTACTACAAGGAGGCCCCACTAGTGTTCCACTGTTATTTTTTATTATTGACATCCATCATCCCAACATCACCCCTTTTGGTACATTGAACACTTCCTTCTTTCTTGACTGACCATTATGGTGTTTCTATTAAGATTTTTTCTGACTTCTTAAAGATTGAAAATATTCTTGAGCATGCTTGCTTCCTTTCACGCTCATTAAAGTATTTGAAATGGCATCTATGTGGCATCCTTTATCCCCTTTTTAGACTATGTAGACTAATTAAATAAAAGGACTACCCTAGAACCTTTCAGTTAGGAATGGTTCCCTTTGTATCCTTTCATGCATTTTTGGACATTGGGACCACAATTTACGAAAAAATATCACTTATGGGTTGTATTTAAGATATTTCTTAGCCCTCCCAAAAAGAAAATATCGTTGAGAAAACATGGTTTCATTCATTCTTGTAAAAGTATTTGAATGACCGTCCAATTAGTATAGGTTTAACCTTTTTTCGTCCTAGTTGGACTACCTATGAAAAAGAATTCTATTTTCCCCTTTCGATGGGAGAGTTCTTCTTTCTACACTTTTATCCTTATTTTGAATTATGAGACTATTGTACAAAAAGAGAACCATTGGTGTATTCTTCATGTTTTCAAACACTCTAAACATGAAAACACCATCAAGCACTTATCATCTTGGGCTCAACAAAAATCCACGAGATAGTATCATACTGACCATACTTATATCCCTTCTTCGAGCTCCTTAAGATATTAAGAAGTCCCAAACGTTGCCTTTTGGTGCCCACATATATTGCATATAGTATCCTATTATGGAAGCTTTCCCCCATTGGGTCTCCTTTTTTCTAAGTACTCTACAAAGTGTCTCCCTTGCATCCCTTGATTATCACTTGTCCAGTTACTTCCCTAAGTATCTCCCATTGTAGTCATCTACCCAGTTCCATAGCTATGATTCCCTCCCCATAAGCCAATATCATCTTAGGGTAGTACAACCATGTCATTATACTCTAAACAGAGGAATTTTGACTCCCTTGTACTCCCTTTCCCCTCTTCCCTTTTAGTGTTTCAATCCCATTTTTATTGCATATATCTTGTTGTCCTCCTCCAAGGAAAATTCATTTCCTTGGTAGTTGCAGTTCTCCCTCTGTTGACATCAACAAATATATTCCAGAGGATAGACCTAAAGGTCCCTATATCTTGGTTTCATCCACCCAATTTATGAGTTCCTTGGACAACTTGAAAGGATCCATTATTTCCTTTTGGGTTGGTTGTCTCTCATGTGCTCGACTTCAACTACATTATCATACCATTGAGATTCATATAGGGTATGGGTTCCTTAATTATTAGGTCGAAGACCCCGATAGTCACCTGACTCTATCACATTGGTGAGTCTATTCGGGACCCATATAGTTTCATGTCACTTGTGATATCTGGGATGCATTGGAGATAGTGTTCATAAGCCTCTTAATATCATGCTTTTGTATATCTCTAGTATTAGATGTCATTTATTTTACCTCAGAGATTCTAACTATCAGTAATTTATTCCATACAATTGTCTACACCTTTAGGTTCAACAAAGCATCAGTTATTGTGATATTGCATTCCAAGAGAACTCCATTGTTTCTATGTACAAGTTCTTCAAATATTTATTTGTATTCAACCCCCCATTGAGGCCACCATTATGTACTTCCAGTTGTATGTATTGATCAAATCCCATTGTTTGAGCCTTGATCCCTATTTGTATATTTAGACATTGATATGAGTATGGGTATTCCTAGCTCTTCCATATATATGTCCAAGATTATATGTACCTCATCAATTTTTGAGACGTAATACAAATAAAAAACTGTTGTAGTTCGCATGCATATCCTTCGATTCCTCCCCGGTTCTCTCTAGTTTCTCCACCATTGTCACCATTTCTCCCTTGATCCTACGATATCTTCCGTCCATATGATGGGCTTGTGCCCCCACACATCAGGGGGAAGTCTATTAACACTATAAATTGTGTACATAGCTCTCTATGATGCAAACCATAACTATACATCAATATCCCACCATTATTTCCTTTATTTTTATTTTCACAATCAAATTCCACCAAAATTGGTCCAAAGCATCATTATTCCTCCCCCCACAAATATAGGAAAGTTGGGAATCTATTGCAACATAACCCCCATTCTCCCAAAAAGGAAAAAAAAACCCTAAAATGAGAATGGGACAAAAACCATGGATAAATACCATACACTATGAAAAAACCATGGGTGAATACCATGGGTAAGAAAACCTTGGATCGTCCTATAAATACAAGAGTAAGCTAAATTGTCGATCATTTACACGCAAAATTCAGGGATTTTTCGAGCCAAAATCCAGTGGAAATTGTTCAAATGGTAGTTTTTTAGGCCCTAAATCCATTTCTACAATAAAAATTGCAATTTCAACACTAAAAATCTCATTTTCAAGAAAATTGTATTGTTGGATTCTAGCCAAACTTATCGTGAAAGGTGCAAATGGTCTATAGTTTATCCAACTCCATAAATACATTGTGAAGGTCTCCAAACAAAAAATTTACATTATTACACTTTTGAACTTTTGATTCCTGAACTTTCTCACTTTCCACACTTTTTGCCACTCCGACCCACGTTTCACGTTGAGTTCACTCTATGTAACCCTTGATCCCTTTCCGGGTGACAACCCCTGTTGGAGATAAACTGAGACCACACTTGTGGGAACCATTGGATCACATCCTAGAAAGGCTATAGTGGCCCATCTTATTGAAAGTTATGTTGTATTTATGTTTTACTAGTTAGGTCATAAAACAAAAATAAAATAAATATTTGTTGCTTAGTGCAATAGTCAATGTTAAGCTCCTCCCTTTCACCATGAACTCTATCCTTTTATACATATGATATAAAATAGGTGCTTTTGCACGTAGTTGGACAGAAATATCCACTACAGTAATCCTCCCTTGTACCCATAGTTTATTTTATCAAATTACTAGCTTAGAAAGATGTTGTGACTTCATTAGTGCCCTAGAGAAAATATCTAAGGACCACCTACCACTTGATGCGCTCTCATGAATCAGTTTGGGAGATCTAGATTTCAATCCCTAGATATTAGGATACCACACTGAGTTATGGGAGTCCCATGCTTAGTTCATCCTAGTTAGTTTTTAGTCATGCTCCGATGCGACATATTCAGTTCACTTTCAGTTAGTTATGCACCTCCTTTGCATGATTTGGGGAATAATGCGCCTTTCCTCACCTACCATGTGTTAAATTTAATAAACCATGGGACCTTTAGGACTATGTGAACTCGATGCGAATAGAAGGATGCAGAAGAGAGATAAGAATTTAGTAAGGACAGAGTAATTACTCATGGAAAAATTGCACACACATGGAGATAAAATTGGAAGAATGTGATTACATCCATTAATCAGTATGAAATATGTAATACAATGGTGTTACAAATAGGATAATTCAAATTTTTGATATATGATTTGAATCTATCAACCTTGACTAACTCTAGAGCTAACTCAGTGTGGGAAAATCACCACTAGAGATCACTAATGCAACTTCAGATCACTGAAACACTTCACAACCATTTAAGCGGCTTTCCAAACAAGGGTTTTATATTATCCCATACTTATTTTGGAGTTATTAATCCATCAATATGGAAGAGAAGCTCCTTGTATATGTGGATGAAAATGATTCCAAATGCTTCATCCAACTTATTCAGATGCTTCGACTTTTCAAGAGGTTGTTGGGGTTCGACCTCTCTTCCCATGGTGACCTTGTACAAACCCTTGTTGTGCAAGAAAACCTACATACCATCCCTCCACTCAAGATAATTTAAGGGTGTGAGGATTTTGGGTTTCAAAGCTGCTGAATTCTCCATCTTACAACTTCAAGAAACAACTAATTCTTCAGGAAAATATTCAATTTACCTGCAAAAACAGTTCAATTTGAATCAAACCAATTCAAACACTCTCCACTTCAACATGTGCAATTTCTCTTAGTACATCACACCTAGATATACTTATATGGAGAGAATCTAGAGGGAGCAAGGAAAGAATACCAGTATTTATGTGGAACCCAATTTCTCTAGGTACATCAATGAGCATTTTCGTGGTTTGAAGCTAGCCTAGATACCTGCTTTGATACCATGTTAACTTTAATTAATCATAGGATCTTCATGCCTGCATGAATTCTATGAGAAAATAAGGATGCTAAGGAGAGAAGAATTCAGTAAAGAGTGATCAATTACTCATGGAAAAATTGTACACACATGGAGACAAACTTGGAAGAATATCATTACATGCATTGATTAGTATGAAATATGTAATACAATAGTGTTACAAATAGGAGAATTCGAATTACTAAGACATGATTCGAATATAGCAACCTGGACTGAATTTGTAGGTAACTCGATTTGGGAAAATCACTACTAGAGCTCACTAATGCAACTATGTACCACTAAAATGGTTCACAACCAATTAACTAATTGAGTTAGGTGAGAAAAGGAAACCTACTTTCCCCAAATCATGAAAAGTAGCACTAGCATGACTGAGACTGATCTAACTCACGAGAATCATAGAATAATTGAACATAACTGAATACCTATCAGGGTCAACTACTAGAGACTGTTGATGGTACTCAAAGTGGGTTCCTAAACTATAGGGATTGGTCCATTGAGCTCCTAAATTCATGAAGACCGGTGCATTGAGTGGTAGGTGTCACTTAGGCGAGTACCCCGTGCACTAGTGAAGTGGTAATGACCTCCTAAGTTATGAAAAGACAAATAGATTATGGTGGTTAATGGAGTTTTAATTAATAATCCCAACAAACTGGTTAGTTAAATGACCTTTCATTGTTTCAGTTGTTTGGAGTTGCACTAGTGAGTCTTTAGTGGTGATTTTCCCAAAGTTAGTCATGTCTTGATTCATGTGATTCGAATAAATCCTAGAATAATCGAATTTCCTTCTTTGTATTTTGGATGTATTACATACAGATTAATGAATATTGTGTTCATGTATTGTTGATAATTGAGTGTTCCATCTATTTTTAATTTTGCTATGCATGTTTAGCAATTTTAACATTCTAACTCATCCTCCTTCATTCTTCTTTCAATGTACAGTTTATAGTTTTACATGGTATAATATCTATATAGATCTAGTTTACCTTTAAATTGAGATTTTTATGTAGGTTTAGTGAATAATTCAATAGAATTGAGTTGCTCATATAGTTGCAAAATGGAGAATTCAATTGCCTTGACACCAAGAATCCTCACCCCCTTTAATTATCCATATTGGAGGGTAGATATGAAGATAGTGTTGCACAACCAGGGTATGTATAGGGTTAGAAAGGGAAAGGAGGTTGAAACTCAACAAGCTTTAGAAAAATTGAAGTACTTGAAAATGTCGGATGAATATTTTTTTTATGTGTATTCATATCACCAAGTAGTTTCTCTTCCATCTTGATGGATTAAAAACCACAAGAAAATTATGGTAGAATATTGAATCATTGTTTGGTAAGAAGGATGAGCTCAGATGCCGCATTCTGGAGAAAGAATTGGCTTCTCTTCAACCTAGTAATTTTGAAACCATCTAGTAGTTTCCACCGATGATCATGAGATATGCGATGCATTGAAGGATGGATTTTCACAATCACAAGCCCTCCTCAATGATTCAAAAGCCTCTAGCCACATGGTTTCCTCCAAATAATCATTTCCTTCTCTAGAAATCACTAGTAGTCCTAGCATACACATGGTATATGACTCTAAATTCCCATCTATTGGGAAGGGTTCAGTTCAATTCAAGCATGGAGTGTTCAATAATGTTCTATATTTTCCCTCTTTAGTAGAAAATTTGTTGTTTATTTATCAAATGACCGACACCGGTTCACCATAGAGTGTTTTTTTTTAACATGACACAGTTGAGATCTCAGATATCTCTACTAAAAATATGATAGCTAAAGGTGCTACAAACCATGCCTCCAAGGCATATGAGTTCTCACACGTTTTTCCATACTGATTCCAAAGTGTCGTATTGACCCATGACAATGAGACAAGCATAATATGGCATGAGAGATTCAGCCATATAAACTTCAAATACCTCTTGTAGTTGCACAATGAAGAAATGGTTGTGGGATTGCCTCTCATCAAGTCCTCTCAAAGCGTCTGCAATGTCTTTCTGGAAGGAAATCATCCAAAGAGAAAGTATGATATTGGGGAAGAAAGAAGAGCTTCCTCCACACTTGATTTGAGACACAATGATGTCTCAAGTCCAATGCCTACAACATCTATGAATGGATTCAATTACTTTTTGACCTTCATTGATTACTACTCCAAGAATTGTTGGATCTACTTTAAGAAGAAGAAGTGAGAGGTGTTTGAGACCTTCAAAGTATTCAAGCACTTAGCTAAGAAAAATGTTGGGAAGAAGATCAAAGAACTCATATCAGAAGATGGAGGAGAGTACATCAAAAACTAGTTTCAGCCATTATGTGCTTCAAAAGGTATTCAGTTGCAACATTCAATGCCATACAAACCACAAAAAAATGGTGCAGCTAAGAGGAATAACTGGTCATTAAAAGAGATGGCCGCCTGTTTGCTTGAGGCAAGGGATATTATACCATATATCTGGGTTGAAGTAGTGAACTATGCTTCATACATGTAGAATAGGGTACCTCACAAGTTAGTGGTTGGTATCACTCCATTTGAAGCACTGATGAGACATAAGCCTAATGTCTCACATATGATGGTTTTTTGCTCCAAATATTGTGATAAAGTCCCATCTAACAAGAGAAAAGTCTTCAAATCCCAAAGTATCAAATGCATTCTTCTAGGATATGTAGATGATCAAAAAGCTTACAAGTTGATGGATATTCAGTGAGGAGATGCTTCATAAAGTGGAGTGTCCAATTTAATGAAGTTCTATCACATGATCTATAGCCAGTTGAAATAAAAGCTATAACTGCTCTACCTACACCCTTTGCATATGATGAGGTTTCTTCTAATGATTCGGCTTCAAAATCCGAAGATGAGGATAAAGAGGAACCATATTTTTATATTGAGTATGATGATCAAGAAGATATAGATCCATATCCTAGGCGTAAATGGGATAAAAAATAGAATGAAGTTGTTGGGAACAATGTCGGGGATCCATATGAATGAATGAGAACCAAATATCAATTTCAAGATGAGAACCTTGTGCTATGTCATACAATCCACTTCTCCCAGACAGGTTCTACATGATGTTGGGGTACGATCCATAGTCCTACAAATAGGTTTTCCATGATCCAAGGTGGCAGGAATCCATGGATTAGGAATATGAATCAACATAGAAGCACAAGACATCGGATCTTGTCACCTTAGTTCCAGGGAAAAATTTTGTCCAGTGCAAATGGATATATAAAACCAAACTAGCATCTGATGGATCTACTACCAAATACAAGGCTTGGTTATTTGAAAAGGGGTATTCACAAGTTCATGATTTGGACTACAATGAAATAGTCACCTCTATTACAATAATGGATGCAATAAGGTTGTTCTTTTCCATTTCACTTTCGAAGAATTGGGAGGCAAATCACATGGATATGAAGAGTGTATTCCTCCATTGTGACTTGGAAGAAGAGATCTACACTAGAAAACACGAGGGGTACAATAAACATTCTTCCTAGGTATGCAAACTAAGGAAATAATTCTATGGGATCAAGTAAGTCCCAAGGGCATTGTATGCCAAAATGCATGCCTTCTTACTACCGTGTAGGTTTAAAAGGTGCATCTTTGACTGCAATGTATACATGTGGTAGAAGGGAGATCGCTTACTATTTATTGTATTTTATGTGGATTACTTGATCATCACCATTGGTTCAACTTTTGGATTGAGGGACATCACGTCATCCTTGAGAAATTCTTTCTCCATGGAAGATATAGGAATGATGAGGCAATTTATTGACTTAAAGTGAATAAAAAATATTCAGGGATTGTGATTTCACAATCTATACATAGGTGATTTTCGCAATAGGTTCCATATGACTAATTTCAAAGCAACATCCTTTCCATTCCTATCTAGCATTAGATCAGAAGAAGGTGGTTCCACTCCCTTGGTTGATACCACTCTTTACACACAACTGATTGGTATCTTATTGTACCTAAATCATTTGAGACTAGACTTGTCATACGTTGTTAGTGTTGTTTCTAGGTTCATGCAGGAGCCACATGAGTTGCATTGGAGGGAAGAAAAGCACATAGTGCATTATGTACAAGGTACTAGAGAGTTTTATATTCACTATTATATTGGTCCTTAGCTATATTTGGTTGGTTTTATTGAATCAGAAAGGGATGGAGACAATACTTAAAGAAAATATACTTTGGGGTTTGTGATAATGGTGGGATCAGGACCAATTTTTTAGTCAAGAAAGACGTAATCAGCTCTTGCACTCTCTTCAGTTGAAGTAAATTATTGCAAGGCTATGAATGTAGTTATTCATGCAGTTTTGTTACATGGGATTTTGACAAAGTTTAGCATTCAAACTTCTCCTTCAGTATAAATTTTATGTGATAATCAAAGTGCAATTAAAATTTCCAGTGATCCAGTACAAAAGCAACAGAGCAAACACATAGAAGTCCACATGCACTATATTGGGGAGCCATTGCACATCATGACCATAAAATTGTATTACTACCTTATAGAGGAGTAGGTTGAAAATATTTTTACAAAGTATTTCAATGAAAGGATATTTTTGCATCTTACATCTCTACTCGGTGTGAATGTTTTTTCTAGTTCCCTACTATTCATTTTTAGGGGGGTAGTTCTGATGATGTTTTCCCCATTTCCTCATTTAGTTATTTGTTACTTTTTTAGTTTTGTATGGGTGACATTTGGTCTCAGTTTCCAAGGACCAGGTTGTCTAATTTTGGATTAAGGGGGGGTGTTAGGATTATTGTAATATTCCCTTATCCACCATAGTTTATTTGATCAGTTTCCTAGATTAGGAACATTTTTCCTTGTTCTTTTTCTTTGTTCCACCTCTCTCCTTCCACCTTCTACAGGTGGATTATGGGGTATAGAACTGAATAAGTTGGATTCCTTTTGACTCTGTAACTAGGATTCCAGCATCCATGAGCATTAAGCAAAATGAAATGGACAATACAAGGAATATATAGATGCAAAATATAGGGACATTTAACAACAATAAAACTCTACTTCACTCATTAATAAGAATTCAACATAAACATTATATTCATAAGAAAATACATTCCAGAAATAACATAACTTAGAATACTTATCTTGAAGATGAAGTTGTTCGTAACTAGCTATGCTGCTGCAACGTTCCACCCAACCATAGGTCAATTGTGTTCATCAATCTCTCAACACAACTTCCACCCACTAGATGGGCATTAATTCCACAAAGAACTAGGTAACAATAGACTTACACATAGCTAGAACACATCAAACACAGTTAATCCAACCTCTAGTCGGGTTTATCAGACCATCTAACCAAGCCAATAGACAATTGGGTTTATTAGGCTGCAGGAATACAAGCCAATACACTGGTGGGTTTATCATGCTACGTAGCCAAGCAAACAACAATTGGGTTTAACATATTGCACATAGTCAAGCCAACATTCACATTAAGGACTAGCCAAGCCAACAGATAGGTTTCACAGGCTACATAGCCAATCCATCTCACTGTTGGGGTTCTCAGGCTACTCATCCAAGCCAACATTCACACTTGGGTTTATCAGGCTGTCCAACCAAGGGTCACACATGAAAAAATACACAACAAGACACAACCAAGCCAACTACCAGTTGGGTTTATTAGGCTGATCAGCCAAGACAATATCCAATTGGGTTTATCAGGATTTCCAACCAAGTCAATATACAATTGGGTTCATCAGGCTATTAACCAAGCCAATATCCTTTGGGTTTATCAGGTTGCTAAGGAAGTGTAAAGGTATAATGGATAAGCTAGTGGCTCATTCAAGAGCTAAGGACACCTCCATAAGATCTATCTATCTTGGAATCCACAATACCTACACACCCAACACAAGGAAGCATCCCCTTCTCTGCTACATAGTCCCTCGAGCTATGCCTTCCCTTCTAGTGCTCTTCAAGATGTGTAGAGCAGATTCACCATCCACTCTTATCTTTTTGTGAGGTTCCTTTATGCATTAGTTTTATCAAGCCCGCTCCTCCTCTATTCCACTCCTAATTATTGCATACATTTCAAACCCTAACTAAGGTGCACATCACAATAAACCACATGGAAACACAACAACACAGGGCTCCACTCTGTAACACCGAAAACCAGGTTTTCATACCACTCTGTAAAATAGGAGAAACAGGGTTTCACTTGTACATAAGAGACCAATTTTCCATACCACACTGTCACACAAAGAAACACTATGGATCCACACTTCCGTGACTCAAAGTAGTCGAACCACAAGCAATGTGTGTCTCTAGAATAATTGTGAATCCACAATGATGAACCCCCAACAATGAACGTTGAGGAACTACAAAACCTCCCCCTCAGACTAAGGGAAAGACAAACTAGCACACATCATGTGATTACTTGTTGTAGAAGCAAGAATTCTGCTTTCCCAGATGTTACAGAGAGAAATTCCTATGGCTTGGGGTACCACAACAGACAGCTAGACTCCAGAAATCAATCTTCTCCAATATGCAATAGAAATAAACAATCTAACACTAAAGGATCAAACCTCGTACCTTATTCCGGACGGTTGAAGTAGATCCCCGTTGAGCTTTCCAATCTTCAGCTTGAATTGTTATAGCACGTCCTCAACAACAAGTAAACAATACAAGCATACTATATTTCATGGTGTTAGATCTATTCTAGCATATATCATCAATAATGTAAAAGCATTTGACATATTCCAATGGAAACAATATTCATTCAAATACACATTATTGGACAGGAAAAGATATTTCTATTAATAAGAATCAGAGATTACAAGTGACAACCTCTGACGGCACGTCTGCGAACCGGAGAAACTGAATCCCCCACTTGGGCCTCCACCACCTCAATCCTCCATCACTACGATAGAAAGCTTACTAACAATGGGAAATCTTGGGAAGAACAAAACAGTGCTCCAAGGGACAAAGGGATGCAGACTCAAGCATAAAGTTCTGGCAACAATGGACTATAATTTCGATGCTCTCAATTTTCTCTTTT
>LPNX011197247.1:1180892-1198054 GCA_001517045.1 Pseudotsuga menziesii | reverse complement strand
ATATATATATGTTTATGCATTGTGAAAACAAAGGATTGTTGAATGCATGTATGATTGAGAATAAAATGTGTGTATTTGCTTAAAGTAAACTGTGAATGCTGGAATAGTTAATTCCCTGCCCAAGAATGGACATGAAGGAGCTCATGTGCCTGTTGGGGAAGGCATGAAGAATATGAAGGTTTCCTTAATGGAACCTGAATTGTCATGCCAATTGGGTAATTAACTAACTGATTTTGATATCTAGATTATGCTTGGTCTGATAGAATTTCAATGGTGCATTCCACAGGTGAGAAAAGTGAAACCAGGTGGTGCGCATTGATCATGGCAGCAAATCAAAAGTTGTTGGACTTAGCTGGAAGTCTCCTTCAAATGATTGCCAAGACCCAAGAGCACCTTGGGGAGATGCTCAAGATACAGAGAAGGCAGAATGAAATGAACCACCAGATTTTGCAAGACTCTATTGGTTTGCAAAGGGAGGTGAAAATCCTTTTGGGAGCAATCGGAAAAGGAGAGGAAGGTGGATCAGCATTGGGACAATTGTCCAAGCTACCCGATAAGAAACGGTCCAGGCACGAAGACTCAAAGGAAATTGAGCAGGTAAAGATGAAGCAGCCAGTGAAATGCTGGAGATGCGGAGGACATCATTTACGTCAGGACTGTCCAATGAGGGAACATGATGAGGGCAATAGCCGCAAAGTTCCTAGACTTCGGGATCAGCTAGAAGCTGAGAACCAGCAGGAAAAGTCCATGGAAGCCGAGAGGCTTGGTCGTGAATGTTCAAAGTAGATGATTGAACGCGGAACAGATATGCAATTCTGAAATTCTGATGTGCAAATTGTATATGTATTGTATATATGTAATGGAACACCGAGGGCGGTGTTATTCCAAGGGGGAGGGGAATGTGATGTCCCCGGTTTCAACCCCATTTGCATGATGTATATATTGTAATTAATCGTGGTGAGGAGCTCAAGGCAAAATCCCCACCATCGATTTTGTTGTGTATGTTTCGGCAATGCGGATAATTGTCGATGGTATGTTGTGCTATAAGGCACATTATAATTCGGCATCATGTAAACACGCACATCAATTAAAATAAACCACAACCAACTACGGCAGTGCAATGTTGAATGAAAAGGGCATGGTTCCAAAGGATAAGGGGTGGGGGATGTCAAACCTTGGTTATGGGGGAAAAACCCAAGTTTTTTCACCTTGTTGATTTTCCATTTGCCCTTGTCAACCTCTAGAATGTTTTGTTGGGCAGCTGAGGAGTAATGGCTGCTGGTGGTTGAGGCGGTTAATGCCTTTGGGAGTGGGGTGGCAGGACTATCAGTCCTTTTCCCACCTGCCCACTCCACCCACATCTGCCCATTTTTCTCCCTCACACACTCTTCCCTGGTCAGTTCACTCTCACCACGATTTTGTTTTGGATTCTCCTCACGCACAGGCTGGGGGGGTGGTTTTGGTCTCAGGCAGACATTTTCTTGGCTCCACGAGTTGTTGAGCACTCATGCACTGAAATTTCGCGTCCTGGTTGTTGATTGTTCATCCACGGACAAAAACGGAGCTGTTTTCTCCTCACGCAGGGCCTCCGTTGTTGTGCAATCTCACGCAAAGGGATTCTTCCCCCGTTTTTCCTCTCACGCACAGGAATTTCTGGGTTTTCCCACGTTGTTCTTTTCCCAGTGAAATCGTGGGTGCTGTGGCTATCGAAAGTCGGTATTTTTCCCTTTCCTCTGCGTGGTATTTATGTGTTTTTCCCCGTGATTTTGTTGCCCAGGACGGGCTGTATTCCCCACGTTTGCTGTGAGCTGTGCTCACTGAAACATTTTGGGGTTGTTGTTTCCCCACGTTGCTGGTTGTGTTTCTAGGGTCTTCCTTACATCTTTGGGGCTGTGGTAATTTCGTTTGAAGAGTCATTTTGGCCACGATAGGGCCAAGAATGACTCAGAATTTCTTTTCCCTGTTTAAGCTGTGACAGCTAAGTAATTGCCTGAGTGCAATGGTTAGTCTTCGGACTGTGCTGGCTTGGCTTATCTGTTGAAATCCTGTGAAACCCAGCTGTGTTGGTTTGGTGTTTGTGCCCCTTAGCTATGTATAAGCCTGCAATTGACCCTTATTCCGAAGGAATCATGCCCAGCTCGGGGGTGGCAGCGTTGCTGAGAGACTGATGAGCATGCTGGCCTATGGTTGGGTGGAACGTTGCAGCGGCGTAGCTGGTTGCAGGTTAATTCTTCATCAAAAGATAAGTACTGCCGGTTACTTCATCTCTGTAATTTATATTGATGTCAAATGCTGGAATGTCTATGTTTGCTTCCGCTGATTGTTTGAAGGACAGTGCATCCTTGTATGATGAATTACGCCTGTTGTTTAGGTTTTAATTTTAGCATTGATCTCCTCTGTTTTATGTTCATGGGTTGTTTTCCCGACTGTGTTGATGTTCGTCGCGTCCTCTTCGCCGGTTGAGGGATGGGGACGTGACACAATATATAGCAGCAACAATGCAAATTACATAGGGCAGATAACAACAAATCACATACATGTAAAGCATTATATATCAGGTTTGGATGCTTTAAGACTACAGAAACCTAACCGAGCCCATACCAGTTGTGCTTTACACCGAGTTCAAGATAAGACACCCCTGAAATCACTCACGATAAATGCCAAGAGGAAAATTGGAATGAAATGTAATGTAAAGCATGAGGAAACTTGGAATGAAATGTAACGCAAGGGGCTTTCCCAGACATGAACTAGGACCATCTTCATACCCAACGCCCACATGGAAATCCAGGAGAGAGCCTACCGGTCAAGAATTGTGCACAACGCTTCCCAGTGGTGGAGCCTCCCAATGGGGTCGCTGGAAATTCGACATGTCAGTGACAGTACTTCCAGGAAGCCTCACTCACTTTGGCCAGCGTGGGTGCCACTCGGGTTCAGGTCATGGGCACTAACATCTCCAAAAGACATCAACATCTCGAATGTTTCTGTACTTCACAGCTTGCTGATAGAGAGAACTCCTAATGGAGGAGGAGGAGTTGGTCGTTGGGCCACCCTCTGCAAACAATCTAGTAAGAGAAAAAGAGAAATAAAAAAGAAACAAATCTAAAGAACTGTTATATATAAGCACAGTAACAAGCGTAAATAAGAAGAACTATTAGCAGGTGACAAGCTTAAATAATATGAAACATATCCACTGTAACAAGCACATAATGACATACATATATACACATTCTTTGCATTCAGAGCTCAAAGGTGGTTTCCAAATGAATTGACATGAAAATATTGTTGAAGGCAATCTATTGCCTGAACAATAATTAGCAGTACATAATGACATACATATATACACATTCTTTGCATTCAGAGCTCAAAGGTGGTTTCCAAATGAATTGACATGAAAATACTGTTGAGGGCAATCTATTTCCTGAACAATAATTAGCTTGCTACAAGTTATTTAACACGGTGGTAGTAGGCATGTTCTTTGTTGGATTTAACACGCTGGTAGTAGGCATGTTCTTCGTTGGATTTAACACGGTGGTAGTAGGCATGTTCTTCGTTGGATTTTAAGCTGTTTGAGATCTTCACTTTGAGAAGTTAAGTTGGATTTCAATTTGAGATCCACATATAGACATATGTATATGAAATATGAAAATATGTATATGTGGATTTCACTTGAGATCCACATCCACATATCTATATGTGGATTTCGGTATGTGGATTCCAGATTTCACTTGAGATCCACATATAGACATATCTACTACAGCGGCATTAAAGCCATCTTCTTGAAAAATGAAGAATAATTAGCTTGTTTTCTATTTTCACTACATGTCCCACACATGCAGAGGCCATACGCTATGCACCAACCACGTTACAACTCAATGCCTGCTACAACACCCAACTTTTTGCCTCGTCACTTGCCTGGATTCATGCCCATTTCCTTTAATAAAACCGAAGGACTAGGCGCTACACGCATGCATTTAGATTTTAGAATCCCAGTGAAATTTAAACAAACGGACACTTTGCTTTTCAGGGATTTTCATTTATTTCCATAACCATCACAACATCCCACAACCAACATGCATAAATACAAAAATTCTTTTAAAAAACGCCTATCAGGCATTAGGCCTAATTATATTCTAAATTGAAAAGATAGGCTTTGAAACTGAACTAAACAATATCTGGCAGGAACACCTTGAGGCTTGGACAGAAAATGAGGAAAATCTGCTGCATAGACATATATTGTTAATTTTATCAAAGTTCTAGAATAACAACATCAAAACCCACTAATATCATTAACCCTATGGCTAACATCATCACAGGAAGGCGATGTCCTGGAAAGGAATTGAAGGAATTAAGTATACAGCCATGGACTGCACTAGAAAAAAAAAGCATATTGTCATCATATCGCAGAATAACAGTAAACCAGTTAGAGTATTTACCTTTAAAATTAACGGTTTTCAAACCAAGGTCACATGCAATCTTTTGTCCAAACAACTCCTTTACAGACCTTTTTTGCCTTTGATTTTCAACCCAAATACAAGAGGAAAGGCAACAATCTGTGGATTTAATGAATTTATATAATTCTTCATGTAAGCCTATGTCTGGAATAAAACAGAGCAGATACAAAATCGCATCCCCTTTTCCCAACAATGACTGTTTCGGAAAATGTGTGCTGTGTGTAAGTAGTATCAATCAACTCCATTTACAATAGCCTAACAGGGAAACAGGCGCGTACTCTGCTTGTCCTTACACTCCAGCCCATTTCCCAGCAACTTATGGGAGCCAAATTAAACTTTGACAATATGCAACCCCTGCAAGGAAGCAGCGAGATTATCCTCTCTAGATTCTCCATCATTTTGAGCCCTTTGCTCTGTAATGTTCCCAGTGGTTTCGCTATAAAATCCTTGATTCAGCTCATCGCCCACAATACCATTATGAATCCCATAGTTGATCTGGACACACAGTTGGTGAGATTACAGATCCATATTCTCGGCTCTGTAATTTTCTTGGAGCTCATCTATCGAAAAGGATTCATGATGCACTTCTGAATGGGATCCCAAGAACTTTAGATGAAGCATAACTACATTTTATACCCGATCTGTAACACACCAGGTCGAAGACATTATACCAGATGGATTGTTGCGACCTTATACCAGATGGATTGTTTGTGTTACAGCTATAAGATACATGCATTGAGACAGATGCATGCATGCAAATATCCAGGCTCTCGAGGCTCCCAATCCATGCCACACAAATGCATGCAAATGTCCACACTCCTGATGCATGCAGATAGGCCCGAGGATCCTTATAGGTCAGCTGGAAGGTGCACCAAATCAAAGAGAGCACCAGATTTCAAAGATGTCAGAGAGAGCAGTGGGTGGAACTGAGATGTTAGAACGTCGTTTGAAGTAAAAAGTTAATTTCACAATAAGAGGGGTAAGTACAAAAACATTAAGAATATATTCACTTACAAATTTCTTTGGACAATGCAATTCCTGGACTCTTGTCAAAAAACTTTTAAATGCTCAAGATTAATACACCTAACCGATTAATGCTGCTGACGTTAGCCCGCCGCCGGGTCTTGGGGCACAAATTCCCATGCCTACGTCACCTATATAAACCAATAAAAAGCAAGATAAATCAATATTTAAATAATTCCCAAAAAAATTTAATACAAACTATAGCAAAAATGATATGATTTTGTTAAAGTTGCAACAAATTACTTCAAATAATCGCCTTGAGCGATTCATATATATCCCCTCGGGCGGGGACATAATAAAGCCTAATGAATAATATCTACTTAATAAAACATATAAATCAAGGAGTCTTCTCACCCCTAGCATTTTATGTAACATATAGAACTCCTTAATTTAAGTCAGCATCACAAAAGTATAGTGGATTTGTCAGATGACAATTAGCTAACAAATGTTTATAACAATAACTTGCACATTAACTATCATAAACGGTGTGAGAATGAGAATATGTTTGGTAATTTCACCCTCCAAACAAAAGATAGGTATCGAAATGTTTCAATTTTATTGAAGAGAGGCTATTTGCAAATTTACTTATCTCGAATTTACTTATCTCGATCCCTCATATAGCAATGGTAGGTTTATGAAAGAAGATGCTTCCAAAAGATTTCTAAGAGCCTTTTGTAAGGACTTCCTTCCATAATATTGGCTTCACACGCAATTAATGTTATTGACAAACTATAGATATGGTAAGTCCTCTAAATTTATGTCCACGATATCATCCTTTTATTTTAGGCCATTTATCAATATTTATAGGTTGGAAGGTTGTTGTTGGAGTACATTGAGAAGGATATTAACCAGCGTAGATCCAAATCCTAGGCTCTATTAAGCGTCGAGATGGATCAAATCTCTCGAGGTGCAAACCTCTTCTTAGGTATCCATTGATTTGATTCAAACCAAAAGACACATCTTTTTATTTAAGCTCCACATATAATGTTTTTATTATTATTATTTATGGCCGACATATAATATTTTTTATTATTTTTTATTTTGTTAGGAACGAACATTGCATCATTTCCCCACACATGGTTTTAAAACCATATGCAAGGCCCTCCTACAACCATGGGTTGTTTAAGAGGCCTTGCACATGGTCTTAAAACCATTTGCAAGGCCCTCCTAAACCATGTACAATAAAACCATGGGTTGTTTAGGAGGCCTTGCACATGGTTTAAAAACCATTTGCAAAGCCTCCTAAACCATGTACAATAAAACCATGGGTTGTTTAGAATGCCTTGCACATGGTTTTAAAACCATGTGCAAGGCCAACATTTTTTTAGGATAATTCAATTTTGTGTTTTTTTCTTGACCCACATATTTTTTTTACGGATAATTAAATTTTTATTTTTTTATTGTTTTGTTACATAGGAAGATTACAACATCTCCCCCATATTAGATTGTTTTTGTGTCCTATTAGAAAATTTATTTTTTATTAATAAAATTAACGTTAAGAAAGTGATATTATTTTTTATTTTGTGTTACAAAATCTCTCCCATGATATTCACTATCACTATTATTTTTTGCCGACATGTTACAAACATTACATCAAGTTACAAGATCTCTCCCATAATATTGACTATCACTATTATTTTTTGCCGACATGTTACAAACGTTACTAACGTTACATCATGTTACAAGATCTCTCCCATAATATTCACTATCACTATTATTTTCTGCCGACATGTTACATCACGTTACAAGATCTCCCCCATACTTGGCTGTAGAATGCCTCTCAATGCAATGAAATTCAATTAATATAAAATATAATCTTGGAAATAAAATTAAAAAATTATAAATTTTATTTTTATATATATAATTTTTAACAGAAATGAGAAAGGGTATATAAAAAAGAGTCAGTTAAATATATCTTTTTAACATAAATGAGAAAATATATTTTTTAACAAAAATGAGAAAGGATTTGTATTTATATAAAAAAGAGTCAGTTAAATAAGAGGTTCATATATCTAACTTAACAAAATCAGAGACTGAACAGTTCTCTGTAGGCGTACCACTGAAGAACACTACATAAAAATTTGTGTTGATGGACTATAGATATCCTATATTACTTCCTCTTATAGGGTATATTTTAACATATTGATTACATGATAGAAAACCAAAAAAAACATTAAAAAAACAAAAACGAAAGGGCCAAATCTTCATTCTTGATATACATATTGTGGCACCACTGCATCTCATTCTTATTCCAAATCTTCATTCTTGATATACATATTGTGGCACCACTGGATCTCATTCTTAATTCCAAATCTTCAATCTTGATATACATATTGCATTCTTGATTCCAAATTTTCATTCTTGATATACATATTGTGGCACCACTGCATCCCTTCATTGCACCAACCCCACAACAAATTTTGTATCTGAAGAGGAGAGACACAGCAGCAAACTCTTCTTAGCATGAGCATATAACATTCCTTGAATATCAAATGACCAACTTCTCGATCCTACGGTGAGGAAAAGAAACCAGCTCATGCGAGCTTTCGGGACTGAGGCCCGCATCAAACAATATCACATGGGTCTATTCATACTCATTTCGATGGAATTGGGTTTATGAAAAAACAAGACGCCTTTAATGCGCAAGATAAGTCTTTCCTTCATCTCCTTGGGTCGTTCCATAACCTTAGTCGAAGCCTTGTGAACATCGAGTTGGGTGAAGTAATCCTCTAAATCCTTCATTAGAATATATCTAGACTTTGTTAACTTAAAAAACATTGGGTCCATTTAGTGCTTTTCATGGAATTTTTGAACACTAGCTCGCCTTCACATAGTATGCAACCAATATTTGTAGGGCGATCTGCTTCAACATTGTTATGGCAATTTATATGAAAGAAGTGGAGGTTAAAAAGACTTTGAACATGAGCCAGGATTCTCCTTTACACCCTTCCTATTCCTTTTTCTCTATTTGTTTGGAGCTTTCTCATCCTTTGTATAACAATCCAAGAGTCCCCAAAGATGACACGAAACAATTTTTAGTTCTTTTAATACGATATGCCTTGCATTAAGGCTACCCATTCAGCCTCGGTATTCATCCTCTTTCCTAGACCCCATGAGAAAGATAGAATCTTGTTTCCTCCTGGATCAAAAAGGAGGGCCTCTCGCACTTGCCTCCCCATACTTTAATAATGGTTCTATAAAATATTATTACAAAGTTATATATATACATATATATTCTCATAAATACTGGAGGTCCTAAATCTCTTTCCTTGACTAATAACAGATGAAATGGAGGACTTATTAAAAGAAGTAACCAAGGACGAATTAAACTCGGTTATCCATTCTTTTCGAAAAGGGAAAAGCCCTTGTCCAGATGGTTTTACACTGGATTTTTTTCTAAGGTTTTATCAATTAATTAAACTAGATGTGTAGAAGGTAGTCAAAGAATCGTGGAGATCTTGGAAGATTCCAGGAGTAATGAATGCCATCTTCATCACACTAATAACTAAGAAGCAAAAAGGGGAGACCTTTGAGGACTTAAGACCAATTTCGTGTTGCAATTTGGTTTACAATATAATAGCCAAGATCATAGCATAGAGTATGAAACCTATACTCAGCAAAGTAATATCGGAACGACAATTTGATTTTTTGTTTAACAGACAAATCCACAATGCAGTATCATTGGCGCAAGAAGCAATCCACTCGATAAAAAGAGAAAAAATGTCATCCTTTTCCCTCAAATTATATCTCTCTAAAGCTTATGGAGGGGTAATATGGGTCTTTATACACTTGTTACTAATTCAAATAGGCATTCCAATTGAGGTTGTAGAGTGCATAATGGGTTGCATCCAATCAACCTCCTTTGCAGTATTAATAAACGGTGCTCCCTCGCAGTTCTTCAGACCAACAAGAGGTTTCAGGAAGTGTGTCCCCCTTTCTCCATTCATGTTTCTTCTTGTAGCAGAAACTTTAAGAAGAATCATTCATAGAGCAAAAGAGGAAGAAAAAATTAAGAGGGTCGGGATCTCAAGTTCAGTAGAACTAACCCATATTATGTTTGTGGATGACGTGCTACTAATGGGAGAAGGTACATATGAAATGTTCAAGCCTTGGTAAATATTCTGGATAAATATCAAAAGGCAACAGGAATGGCTATAAACATATAAAAGTCAAAGTTGGAATTCATAATCTCTCAGAAGAACTCTTGAACAGGGAAAGGTAGTTAGTCCCCTATCCAACAACTCCTCCAATAGAAGGGATTAAGTATTTAGGATTTTCTCTAAATCCAAATGCCTATTCTTTTCAAGACTGGTTGTGGCTACTCAAAAAAGTAGAAGCAAGAATCTATATGTGGGAAAACTGCTTTCTGTCCAAAGGAGGAATATTGGTTTTGCTCAAAGAAGTTCTCCATAGCATACTTGTATATTGGGATTCAATAACATATATTTTAAAGGGTATACTGGCAAAAATCAGGAAGAAATGCCTTTCCTTCCTATGGACGGAAAGAAAACAGACAGAAGGCATTTCGCTAGTAAAATGGACTACCTTAACCCTTCCCAAATCAAAGGGAGGTTGGGGAATCAAGAATCCTAATCTCTTTTGTAAATATTTGGCAACGAAATCATTGTGGAGGATGGAAAAAAAACCAGAATCCCCATGGGGAAGAACAATGAGTTCCAAATACTGTCTACAGTCCTCTATAGTATAATGGTTTATAAAACTAAATAAAACACACAAAAATGGGTCGATATGCTAGAAGGCCTTCACTCAGGCTTTTCCTCATGTCGGCAATTGGGTAGCATGGAATATAGGTGATGGAAGAAGAGTACGTATAAAAGAATATCCATGGGCAGGTTCAGGAGAGGAATACCGACTATCAGACTAGTTAATCACCCAGCTAAGAGCCAAGAGAGTCACAACACTGGAAAAAATCCAAACCACAACAACCTCAGATAAGTTGAAGAACAGGCTGGAAAATTGCCCAAGATCTGCCAGGATTAATGGGAGCTTTAGCGGTAGAATGGAATCATTATGTCACCAGACTAGTTAACAGCTTCATTCATCTAGAAGAGGATGAGCCAAACAAGCTCATTTGGATAAAGAATGACAAATAAGGAAGCATCTCTACAAAACTTAGATATGAGGTTGCAACAGAAGATGAGCATAGAGGCGAACATCTCTGACAATGGTTGAAAACTTGGAAGGCTTCACGACCACTACAAACAATCCTAACTCTGTGTTTGGAGTTAAGCAACAAACTTCTAACATGGGAAGTTTTGACAAAGAGAGGATTCCAGGGGTCAGGTCTATGCTTGTTATGCACATATGAAAACGAGACAACGTCTCATTTATTCTTTACTTGTTCATATGAAGGTTATGTCTGGGAAAATATTACTGGAAGACTAAACTACACAACGACTCCCAGTATGGACCTTTCATTGGAACAAAGAACCAAGAATTGGTGGAATAATGAAAGGGAACTTAATTACGAAGCCATCCTTGCACTCTTTGTTTTTACCATATGGGAAGCAAGGACTAGGGTAGTTTTTCAAAATACATGGACTCCACCAGAAATAATACAAATTGTGCTTATCCAGGATGTCATGGAGCACCGAATTGATCCCAAATCAACCCCACAGAGACTGATATCAAATCCAAAGATAAACAAAACAATTCCCTGGGCCTATTTTGATGGAGCCAACCAAGGAAAACCATCACTAGGGGGCAGCAGGAGGAGTTGTGCATCTCACTGATAATAAGAAAATGGAAATAAAATTTGCTCTTGATCGAGCTTCAAACAACAAAGAAGAACTTTCAGAATTGTGGGCATTCCTCAGGGTATCCATAAATAAACAGATGAAAAAATACAGTTGTTTGGAGACTCTAAAATGGTTATATAATGGGCCACTGAGAGAATTCAGATCAATGCTCCTCACCTCCTGCATTTATTGAAAACTATCAAGGAACAAATAGCTTCTTTTGAAATGATATCCTTTAAACATATATACAGGGAACTAAGTATGGAAGCAGATAAGCTATCTAAATCGGCACTCATTCTCCCCCCATATCTAACGAAGGTAGAGGAGAAAAGCAATGAACATATGAGGTAGAAGAATATTTTGATATGTATAAGAGATTTTTTTGAGAAATAGTTGTGAAAACAATGTCAGTGAAGACTTAAGCAGAATATGGAAGAAGGAAGATAGCAAAACTCTTTGCATAGAAGCCATAAAGGCTAAACTTGTTGTAAGATCCTTGAGGGCAATTCAAGTTTATTCGAATAGAATAAAGAGATTTTTTCCATTGGAAATTTATATTGGTGTGTGTGTGTGTTTCTTTAATTATAGATGTCATATAATGTGCTTTGATAATGATTCTATAAAAATAATTCCTATAATCCTTTTTCAAAAGGTGATGTGATTAATTTTAAAAATGATTGTTAAATAATAAATTGCATACTATGCCGTATTTTATATATGAAAATCTATCAATAAAACACTAGTATTTAAAGTTGGGTACAGCTTTGATCAATATTTTTGTTTTAAATTTGTGCAAAGAAGTATTTCTAATTTTAAATATATTATATTAAGGGTGGTAGGTGTGGGGTTTCTTTTTGTTTCCAAGAGAAACCCTTGAAAGGAATAATCAAGCCGAAGAATATGCCCTACTTAGATAAATAATGCAATGATATTCGATAGTTTTATTTTGTAATGAATTAGGTAAGAAAAACAACCCTTCAAGAAGGATCAGTGCTCAACAAAGTCCTACAAAGACTTCTTTGTAAATTGGAACAGTTGGATGAGGTCAAACTTTTTCATATTAGGTGATCCAATAACAAATTGATTGACCAGCGAGTGAATAAAGTGGTATGCCTGGACAAGGGGGTCCTTACAAAAAATGGGTACCCCTCGAGATTGTTTGGATACCATAGGTTTGTAATGTATCTCAACACATTGTGTTAAGCCCCTCTATATCCTTCCCAAGAGTCGAAGCACATCAAAAGTGTCGACAAATGGATTATGGAAAGCATGCGGCCCCTAGTGTTTTAGTATCACACAACAAGGGATCCTTCACACTTGCTCGGGCATCAAGTCCCCTCATCTCTATTTTTATGGTCTACTGTGTACACTATTTTATGGCTCATTTACTCGGTTTCGCTTGCTGAGGTGAGATAATTTTTTAGGAGGACATGCTTTGGTTTGGAATCTATAGTTGAGAATAGGATGATGGCTCTTATGGTGATCATCTTTTTTGTGCAGAAGATCTACGAGGTTTTATTTTCAAAAAAGGTAAGGTTTTTCATGTTGTATGGTTGGCCTCTCTGGTTTTACCATAAGTTTGGTGTTGGGATTTATCCTTCCCTATGGAATGTGGTAAAATTGAGGATTCCTTTAGTGGTTTAGTCCTCCCTCCTCTCAGTTTGACTAAATCTTTTCTAAGAACTTGTACTATTGAAATATTCTTATGTTTTAAAGTTTTATTTCATGTAGATACATTTAGGAGGTTGGGCCTCCTTTCTTTTCCTCTAAGTATGGCCATCGGGCCTCTAATGTCAGGAAATGAAAATATTATAGACATTAAGAAAACTGTGAGAAAAATGAATGCCCAACTTGAAGGTATGAGGCAAGCCATAGGCTACTTAAGCCTTCAAATGGAAAAACAAGAGACAAAGCAAGAGGATATGGAGGTCAAAATGCATGAACATAGCAAGAAATTGGATAAATTAGCGAGTGATATTGACATCCATTATAATATGACTATGGAATTTTCTCAAGGGCACACTTTGATACAAGCCACCCTTTGGTATATATTGGTTCAATCAAAGAGAGGGAAGTTGAAGAAGAAACATTTCAACACACTGCAATAGCAACAAAAGAATAGTCGCATCTACTTGCTTATCTAGATCTAAAGCAAAATATGTTTACATGGAAGAGGCCCATAGTGTGCATCAATATGTTTAATTTTGTCTTATTTACATGGTTTACACATGTTTTGTTACTTGGAAAATATGTAATACAGTATAGTTACATGTTTGACATGAAATTGGTTCATAAAGAGAAAACATGCCACAAGTGGCTCATAAAGAAAACATGTCACAACAAAAATGGGCTCATAAAAAAAAACGTCACAAGTGGATATAAACTTAGTTATAAAAACCAACATTCATTTTCTCAGCCACTTGAACTACAATCGATTAACACCACCTATAAATCTAAGTCTCACACTAAGAGTAATTCTCACTCTAACGATAAGTACCATTAAAATAAATGACCTTCCACCAACAAAGTGGCTCATCTTTTTAATCATACTATAACAAGAAGGTTCTAGGCATTTTTCATGCCTAATGCACTTTATATGATTACCAAAGGGGTTTCACCTAATCAATACTCATTTAATACTCAAAATCTTTCAATCCATCATAAGTTTGGTGAGAGTTTTTCTTGGATCCATTGCATATATCTTTTAATGGACATTTCGAAACAAATAAATGTGATTCATTTAATCATTCAAGATATGAAAATTTAAACATTCAAATATTTTTAATATATAATAATAAAAATTAATATAAAATTGTTGTATTAATTTTTTTAAATATTATAAATAAACACGGGATTAGAGAAATTGGTAATGAAAATTTGAGATGAGAAGTTGTAAATGGAGATTCACGTATTTAAATCCCCATAGGTATTTACTTACAAAAAAAACTTTTTTAAATAGTATAAAAAGTTTTACATTAGTTATAATACTTTTCATATAAAGTCTTAATTTTTATTATAAATTCTAATATCAAACTTCTTATTTTTAATATAGAGCTTTATTTTTGTAATTTAGCATTAATTTGTATAAAATACAAAAAAATAAATCACTAAGGAATAGATCATATTACAAAGAAGGGAGGTGATGGTCCAACCTTTAAACAGTTCAAAAAATAGTAGATTGAGTGGAGTTTGTAACCCTAAGGTTGTCTTTCCAAACTGATTTTTGTTACAGCCATGTTCCTCACTCGCTCCCAAGCGCTGGCTTGGGCACCCATATGGGTAAGGCATGCATTATGTTGGCTATACTTGGTAAGAGGACACCTTGGCCAAGCGAAAAAACGACGATGGGGTGCGTAGACCAAGCTTGGGCATGCTCCCACAAACGACGCCCACACCCAAGCAAGGGGCGCTTGGCAAGCCCACAGGTGTGGCACTTCGGCAGATGCACGGGGGCTTCACTTGTTGGCCAATATCCTATCACGTTAGCTAATATTGTGGGTTTTAAAATTATAAAAAATCGAACCGATATATTGCAGGTATTGGGGGGATGAGGGGTTTAAGGTGGGGGTGGGTAGGGTGATTTATAAGGATTGAGGTATAAAAAGGGGTGGAGAGGAGGTTTTAAGTATTGGGAGGGGGTTTCAACAAAAAGAGTTTGGGTCAATATCTCTCGAAATTAAGGGTATTCTTTAATATCCCACGATCACACGTGCTATGTGAGAGGTTCACTAAGTGAAGTCCTCATGGGCAGATGTTGGCAAGCGGCAACGCAAGCGCGACGGATCCTAAGCGCTCATGAGGACGCTGGAAGCACCTTGGGAGAAAAATGTGGATGAACAAGTTAGGATGACCGTAGCACCCCACTTGAAGTGCACTTGGTGCCACACTAGTCGCCTAGGCGAGCGCTTGGTGGAAGTGCCAGTCGACTAGCAGGTTGTACCAAGCACCCAGGAGAGGTGCGCCCAACACCTCAACAATGTGATGAAGACTGGCGCACTTGGTGGGATGCCTATAGGAAAGCGCCCACGAAGGAGACCTGATGCCCGCCCAACGCTTAGCGCGCCAGACCAATGCAAGGGGAAGGCGTGCGCATTTGGGAGAATATGTGGGCCCGCGAAAGAAGGAGCGCGTTGGCCGGCGCTGGAATGCACACCAAGCAAAGGCGCATGCCTACTTTGAGAAAACGCACTCACTCAAGACACATCATATAAGAATACGACACCAAGGATGAAATAAGGCAAACTTTGAATGGAAACAAAGTGACAAATCTCTAGACATGCGAGTTGGGGAGGCTTCTAAGCTCAAGTCATAGCGAACCTAAAACATGATATACTCAAAAAACGCAGCAGGGTTGCAGAGAAGTGCCAGTCTGGAAAGCCGGTGCTCTGGACGATTTCAGCGATGATGGTTGGAAGCAACTACAGGCGTTAGCAAAGTTGACAATCAGAGAGTTGGACACCCGATTGGGGTCAACTCACCTTGTTACATTTTGTAAACGAACGTGTGTTTGCTGGTTGGGTGCACACTCAGATCTCTACCGGTTTGTGGCAACTTCCTTTATAAAAGTTGGTTTCTTAATACAAAGTTAATAGGGTTGGTCGGTTTGGAAACCCCACCATTATACTTATCTCTTGTGTATGTTTACTTGATGAATGTAATTGGCTAATCAATAATTTGGTTAATTTAAACAACAAACGATAAGTAAATCTTCTGCATGGTCAAGCGTAGTCTGTCGAGACGCTCTTGAGCGACCAAGTCATGAAGGTGCCTCTTGAGAGGTGTCACACACCACGGTTAAAATGCAAAAGTGAAGCATGTTTGGTTGTGGTTGTGCCAGTTTTAGCCTTGGGGGTTTGGAGAGTCCCTACAAAATGGAAAGAAAATCAACAAAAAAAGGAGAAACTAGTGACCTCAGGGTCAGTATCCATGTTTATTATCAAAATTAGAATCCATGATTATGAACTATAGCTGGGAGAGCTGAGGTTCCTCCATCTACATCTCATTTTCTTCTGCTTGTTGAGGTTGTGCACCCTCCTAGGCCACTCTACCCTCAATGGTCCTGTGGACCCAAATTAGAGGGTCATGTTTAAATTCCATGAAGTCAAGCGTCATCAAGATGGCTAAATAGAGCTTGGACTCTCTTTTCTCGATGCTTCAGCGATAATAGATTTGACTCACTAATAAAATTTCGTCATCATGGAACCTTTTATGTCTTGGATTCTAAACAAGCTTATTTGTGGCATCCATTACAAGGCCTCCATGTCTAGTTGTTCAAAATATGAATTCCACTCTCATGTGTCTTTCCCTACTTTTTAAATCATTGACTCTTTCCTTGATCAAGCCTAAATATTCCTAGTGGCACTTCTTGGCTACAATTATTGCTTCCATCTAAACTCGAGTTCTTTCCTTATCTCTAACTTAATGGGCGTAGGATTGCTCCTAGGTTTACCTCTCCTAGAGTGATTAAACCTAGCCTCTACCTTGTCTTTTATTTTCATCTTACCTCTCATTTCAATGGAGGAGGTGGCTTTCTTGATAGCTATAAACTATTAATTTCACACCTAGTGGATTGGATATCTATTTGGATTCCTCCCATGTAATGTGATGATCAAGTGGTTTCTCTGCCAACCTTCAACCCATAAATTTCCATGAACCATTATTACACCTACCCTCCACATCACTTGCAAGAGGGAACCCATCATATCAGAGCCTACACCCCTGTATTCAAGGGGTAAACTTTTCATTTTCAATTTTTTATCTCTTTACTTTTAATATAAAACTTAATTTCCAGCCCGCACGGGTGTGGCTCATTGGCGGTTCAGTTGTTATGAAGTCACTTGTTGTAAATTGGAGGTCGCGAGTTCAAATCCCACCCGGATTTACCTATGTCCAATGCCCTGCGGTGGGTGTGGGGAACCCAAGGGTATAG
>LPNX011197247.1:1148863-1180851 GCA_001517045.1 Pseudotsuga menziesii | reverse complement strand
CGCTTGTCTCTTGATTTTTAGATAATATAGCTGAGAGATAATTGTAATTTAGAGTTAATTATAAATTAGGATTGAATTTAATAACCAACTTCTTTAATTTCAAGATTTGGTGTTGGATTTTTTTGAGGGAGCGGATCTGGAGCAGAGCGTCGAAGGAGGAAGGATGGGTGGTGTTTTTTCAGGAGGACGACGATTTGACGGAAGATGGTGGAGGACAAAGGGGGAGGCGGATTATCCTCCCAGACCGCATTTATCGAGGGCCTGAAGATTGGGGAGATCCCAATAAACCTGGCACATGGCCAGATTCAAGGTAAGGGACCAATGGTTAGGAAACCAAGGAAATCAATGCCAAAAGTAGCCTTGATTCCATCCTTGGTGGTTCGATCCTTGAGGTAAGAGAACGGATCCAATATATGTCGGATCATGCCCTAATTGGGAATTTTGTCGGCATGCATCCCTCGAAAAAACCCTAGTTTGGTGGATCAATAAGACCTCGAAACCAAAGGGTCATTTTGATCTTCACCTGGGATCCAAAGGGTTTTTTACCATCTTTGTTTTCAATCTTGAGGATAGGGATCGAGTTTTGGATGGAGGACCCTATTTCTATTACTCAGTGGGACTTTTCCTGAGACCATGGAAGGAGAAATTATGTCCAGAAAAGGAGGATATGCAAGTTGCTCCAGTATGGATCAATTTGTATTCCCTTCCCAGTGAATATTGGGACCCGGAAACCCTGGAGGATATGGGGAATTGCCTAGGTAAATTCATCAAGATCTAGAAACAAACAAATATCCAATGTTATATTGCTTATGCTTGAATCTGTGTTTATGTGGATTTATCCACAGAATTACCTGAAGCAATCATAATGACATGGGAAGATGAGGACTGGATGAAAACCCTTGACTATGAATAGATCCCATTTTGTTGTCGTAGATGTCACAAATATAGCCATCTATTTAGAGACTGCCCAATGAACTCTCCAAATATAAATCCAAAGAAGGGAGCTGATCAATCAGATTAAGGATTTTCAAAAGCCCCATCATAGAAAAGAGGCAGTCAAAAATTATAAAATCAGGAGGTGCATAAGAAAATAGCAGTCTCAAACAAGTTCGGAGCTCTAGAAAATCAAGAAAAGGAAAACCAGGACAAACTCATGAAGGGAAATCCGGTTTCATTAATCCCGGACGAAAATATGAAACTTGAACCCATGATGGAAGGTGAAACCGGGATCGAGAAAGGTCAAGACGAACAAGGAGAATACTCAGGGGAAGAGTCTGAAGACAAGGACATAGGGGACCTATATCTAGATGGCACTGAAAAATCCTGTACGGATAAAGGGAAAGATTATGTCATGCGGGAACAAGTAACCCTCCTGAAGAAAGCTATCCTAAAAGACCCGACTGTCCAATCAATTGGGGATTAGTTCCAGATCTCACAAGGAGACGAAGAAAAAACACGAAGACCAACCAAAAAAGATGGGAAGAAAAACAAACAAATAGAGGGTAGAAAAAGTAGGAAAGAGGCTGGTGGAGTCGGGTCAATACCCAATGATAGCATCGTCACTGGGCCTATAAGCTTGCTTAATGAAGTTCCTGTCCTGGAATAACGGGGGCATAAACAGCACGCGAAAAACAAAATTCTGAACAAAAAGATCAAGCGGACAAATCCGGCTATTGTATTTCTACAAGAGGCAAAGTGTTCAGCGACCCAGATCCAAGACCTTCGCAGAAGAATATAGGAAAAATGTGAGGTTGTGGGCATAGATTCCAAGGGTTTCTCAGGAGGCCTAGGAATCCTTTGGGATCCCACCCGAGTGAGTCTGGAAGGATTCCAAGGGACATGGTATTCTTTAATAGCTTGTTTTCGAGTTGTGGATTTCTCGATATCAGGGAAAGTGACGAATGTCTATGGCCCCCGGAATGCTAGGGATAAGAAGGATTTTCTCATTTCACTGGGAAGATTGTGGGAAGGTATGGCTATACCCATTGGGTGGTGGGAGGTGATTTCAAACTCATTACCTCTTTGGAGAAACAAAAGGGAGGAAGGCATAGACTAGAAGAAGAATGTGAAACCTTCAGGGAGACCATTGAGGATTTGAGACTTGTGGACATCATTTCGGGGGAGTGATGGTTCACATGGAACAATAAGAGAACAAGGGATAAGCACACCGCATCTAGGTTGCACCTATTCTTGGTTTCAGAATCCATCATTGATCTGGGGAGTGAGATCCATATTGCTACACTTCCTGGAAAGGGATCGGACCATTGGCCAGTTGAACCCATGTGGAGTGTTCTGGGATCCCAATATAAAAAACCTTTCGGCTTTGAACAATTCTGGTTGGAGCATCCAGCCTTTGAAGAAAGCATCAAATATTGCTGGGAATATTTAAGGGAAGGGGAGGAGCTGAGCATGTACAAATCCCAACAGAGTCTGAAGGGCCTGAAGGCCAAGATCAAAAAATGGAATAAGGAGGAATTTGGTAACATATTCTCAGACAAAAAAATGTTGGAAAAATTCCTTCAAGAAATCCATACGGTAGGGACAAATGAAAGATATACCCTGGAGCTAAAAAAAGAGGAACTAAGTCTCAACTCTAAGCTCGAGGAGAGAGAAAAGCAAGAATAAATCCTCTGCGTCAGAAATCTCAGAACATGTGGCTAAAATAAGGAGAAAAAAACATGAAGTTTTTTCATCACTCTATCATTTAGAATAGAATCCAAAATAATATTTTTGCGCTTAAAAATGCAAGGGGAGACAAGCTAGAAACTAGGGAGGATATTGAGGCTACTTCAAATTCTTGGATATCTTGAAGGAACCCAGGAAGGATCGAAGGGAGGATATTGATAAAGTACAACACCATATCCCTTCTTTGGTTTTGAATGAACAAAACGAACTATTGATGAAACCCATAACTCTTAATGAAGTGGAGGAAGTAGTTTTCCAAATGAAAGAAGATACTGCCCCTGGGCCAGATGGTTTCACGATCAATGTTTTCATCATTTTTGTGATATGGTGAAGATGGACATGTGGAGGATTGTGGAGGATTCTAGGGTTTCTAATTGAATCTTGCCAGCGCCAAATGCTACCTTTCTAACCCTGATCCCAAAAACTAAAGGAGTCGACTCACTAGATAAATTCAGGCCTACAAGTCTTTGTAATGTCATCTACAAAATTGTCATGAAGGTCATAGCTAATCGCCTGAAACCCATCCTTCCGAGCCTTATTTCCCCTAAGCATTCAAGGTTTGTGGAAGGAAGCCAGATCACTGATGGCATTATTCTAGTCCATGAAATGTTACACTCCATATAGGTTGGGAAACTACAAGGTATGATGGTAAAGTTAGATATTTATAAATCTTATGATAAACTAAATTGGAAATTCATTAGGAAAATGTTAGCATCTTTCGGTTCCAGTATGAACTGGATCAATTGGATTATGAATTTAGTGTCTTCAACTTTATTCTACATTCTCATGAATGGTGTTCCATACAGAATCATCAAACCCTATAGAGTTCTAAGACAGGGTGATCCCCTATCCCCATTCATGTTCATTATTATGCTGAAAGGGCTAGGCAGATCCATTGCGGCCTTGAGGGACAATATTGAAATCATAGGATTGAGCTTAGACAATGGGGTTGGGAAGCAAACTCGTCAGCAGTTTGTTGATGACGCGATGTTCATGGGACACCCCTCTATGCAAGAACCTAGACAGTTCAAAACTTGCTTGGAGGATTTGGGAAAAGGTTCAGGCCTAGAGGTAAACAATCAAAAATCCTAAATCTTCTTCTTTAACACGCCTCAGATTGCGAGACATAACATATGATGGATCCTCGGTTTTAAGTAAATTCCCTTCCGTCCAAGTACCTAGGAACCCCCTTAATTAATTCCATAGCCAAAAAGGACTCCTGGACATACCTCCTGGACAATATGAAAAAGCGTCTAGCTAATTGGACCCTAAGACCTTTAAATTTGGCCAATAGACTCGTGTTGGTTAAATATGTTCTGCAGGCCATGCCAACGTATCTTTTCTCTACCATGATGACCCCCAAAGCCATCTTGAAAGATCTATGCAATTTGCAGAGAACATTTGTGTGGAGAGGCTCCCAGGAACCTCGAATGTGGGCACTGGTTAAGTGGGAAATTGTTTTCTCTCCAAAGAACAAAGGAGGTATTGGTCTCAGAGATCCAAAACCCAATGTGGTCAGCGGGGCAAAAATATGGTGGAGATGGATCTCCCAATCTAAGGAACCTTGGGCTAAATTATGGCACTCCAAATATGCTAAAGGCTACGAAAAATCAGAACTCATCATATTCTCTAAAAATACTCTAGGTTCCCATATTTGGTGAACATCTTAGATGAGGATGAGTTTGGTGCAAAAGCATAGTTTCTGGGAGGTTAGGAATCACCAAATGGCCAAGATATGGGAAGACTCATGGCAACAGCTTCCTCCACTGGGACGGGGGGGGAATTTCTCAATCTCCAAGAGGAATGCAAGGCCCAGGGTATCTCAAGGGTTAAGGAAATATGGGAAGACCAGGAGGCCACCCATTCTCATAAGAACTGGGCTCCAAGGCTCTAGTGGGAACTCCTCGGCCCAGTGGAAGAAGTGGATTGCTTAGAATAATATCTAGATAATAAACAGGTAAAATGGAATGACGTAAATGATAAACTTCGATGGGGTTATTCTTAGAATGGTTCCTTTACCCTTAAGGAAGCCTACGATATCATGACTGATAATGGCACCAACCTAGAAGACCAAAAATGGGGCAAACTGTGGAACAAAAAGCTATGGCCCAAGATAACAATTTTTAGCTGGCTTGTCTTGAAGAAAAAAATTTAGCAGGTGAAAACTTAAAAAAAAAGGGGAATGGTTGGACCTTACCGTTGCTTCCTTTGCGAGGGTCCATACGAGACCTCTGAGCACCTCCTGGACTCTTGTTCTTTCACCTCCACCTTTTGGGACAACGGGGATAATATTTTTCGTCACTCTGACCGAGTAAGAAACAACCCAGCCAACACCCTGGCCATTTCGTCCAACAAACCATTTCAGAACCGTATTCTCAACCGTTTGTGGGATATTTTCCCCCACTTCGTTCTTTGGGAAATATGGAGGGAAAGGAACGCGAGGACCTTCCACAAAAGGGAAAACCATGAGGGTCAAACTTGGGAGTGCATCACGAGGGAAATGAAGGAGACCATTCTCTGAGAAGCTTGGGAAAACGTGGATTGGGAATAGGAGGGAAGAGAGGCTACCATCATACGGACATGGGGCTTCTCTGGTCTGGAAACTTCAGCAGTCTGCATATTACGTCCGACAAGGCTGTCGTGGAGCCCTGATATATGGTCTCCTCCTCCGGAAGGATGCTTTAAATTGAATTTTGATGAGGCTTCCAAAAAAAACCCAGGTTTTGCAACTATGGATTCATCATTTGGGACTTCAAAGGCTCAAAGACAGGGTATGGGTTCGTCTTTCTAGGTTGGGAAACAAACAATACAACAGAAGTTGAATGGATGTTACAGGTCCTCGAGATGGTGGTGGAAAGAAACTAGATGTCGATAATGGTCCAAGGGGACTCCTAGGTAATTATCACCCTTGCCTCGAAATTGCAAAATGAAACTTAGAGCGCCAAGGTGGCACACTCCTGGTGCCTAGAAGGCAGGTTAGAGACCCTCAAAGGCATCTTGGGGATGGGTGAGCAGCTCGGTTCCTCCATGTCAGACGCTAAGGCAACAAGGTGGAGGACATGCTGGCTAACATGGGATCGGAAACTCGCCAAGTGGTCAAGACGACGAAATGGCATATGATTTTGGACAAGACAAGGAGGGACATATGTATGGTTTAAATGGCCCAGGACATGACAGATACTTATAGTGAAAGCGGGACAGGACACCAAGCATGGTGAGGTCCCCTTTGAACACGCGGCTAGATGTTGGGGCAGTCTAAAAACCCATGTGATGACCACGTGTATCATAATTTTCCTCTGCTCTATCTTTAAGAATCCTTATAGTCGACGGCTTGTAGTACGTGCAGACATGAAAGGTGGATTCAGGAATGTTAAATGCCTATATGGTAATATCCATTTCTAGACCACGACCTAGATACAGATAATTATGACTAATTTTGCGGCAATGATGTTCCTGAGAGAGAAGTTTCTAATTAGGCAGCTATAGGGTGACGGGATGAAATGCAAGTGTCTCATGTATTTGGATTTTCCTGCACTTTACGTGAAAGGCTCGTTTCTTTTGAGTTGGTCTAAAGATCCTCCCATGGAAGGAAGCAAGGGACGAGGCAAGCGTCTTCTAAATCAGGAAGTGATTCTAGGAAGAATTTCCAGAGCCCTGTTGAGTAAGATAGTTGTCATTGATGTCAAAAATGGTCAAAGATATGATGGCAAGTTGAAACTAGCAGAATAACAAATAATGATTAAAGATCTTGCCATCAATGTCAAAGGGGGATATTGTTGAGTAAGATAGTTGTCATTGATGTCAAAACTGGTCAAAGATAAGATAGCAGGTTGAAATTAGCAAAATAACAAAGGTAGGTTGCAGGTTGAATGACAAACGAATAACCCTGTAGCAAGTTCAACGACTAAGATCGATCGTCCAAGTAAATGGATGGCTCACAATGTTCTTGTTGAATGAACTAGCAGAGATGTTAAACATGTGCGAAGTGATAAAGTTCCATGAAGGACTAAGATCGGATGCCTTATATTAATCTCGCACTAGATCTGATGGTTAAGGATTAGTCCCGACAGTTAGGCAAAAAAGCCAAAGTTTCGCAAAAGATCAACATCAGACAGCTGAGATTAGTTCTGCTAAAACAGATCAACGGTTCAGAAAAAGAATAGCGGAAAGCGGAAAGGCAGAAAGCAAGTAGCAGAAGTTGTGACTTCCGCATTCCGCCATGCATAAAGGAGCTTGCGGAAAGATAACTCCGGAAAGAGGAAAGCCCGGAAGTCGGTTCTACAACAATCAAGATTGGACAGCTTATATTAGTTCCGCACTTGATCCGACGGTTAGGTGCAAAATCCAAAGTTTCGCAAAAGATCAAGATCGGACAGCTGAGATTAGTTCCGCTAAAACAGATCAACGGTTCGGAAAAAGAAGTGCGAAAAGAAGAAAGGCGGAAAAGCAATTAGCCAAAGTCGTGAAACATTGAGTTTCTGACTTCCACATTCCGCGGTGCAGAAAGGAGTTTGTGGAAATGTAAGTCCAGAAAGAGGAAGGCAAAAAGTTGAGATATGATTTGAGGAAATGTTACATTTCCACATCCCACATCCCACAATCTGGAGATCGACACTCATGGAGAAGCTCGATGAAGGTCAACGGTGGGGAATCGTTGAAATGGAAATTGGTACAGAAATACGATTTCAAAAGGGAAATCTGTAGAGTATATCAACGGTTCGGAGAGATTCAAACATAAGATCAACTGTAAGGATTGTATCAGGAGAAGAATATTACGGAAGCACCAGAAAATGATAAACAGGGCTGCGGAAATGAATTCTGAGCTGTGGGAAGAATGAAACGATGCCTTTTCTGAAACTTAACGATGAAATGATGCAACGGTTGAATGGATAGATGATGAATAGTTGTGTCTGTAAGTAAACAATCACAATCCAAAACAAAAGAGCGCATCTATGGAGATATGCATTGATAAGAAATAGGTAAAGGGTATTTATTGAATGAATGTGTAAATAATTAGGGGTCTCTATTAGTAAGATTGACATAGTCTAAAGTGAATAGTTTACAATTGTTCCAAAAGTCTGAGAAAATCAGTACAGGGTGGTAGGGTGGTGATAGGGCAGGACACAGGTTTGTAGGGGGTCGAAGCCTCCTTCCAGTCATAGGTGGAGAACAGGGTGTCATAGAATCCTTGTCTGTTGAAGCAGGTAGAAAACCATAGGGGTGTTGTAGCATCCTGTCTGTAGTTGCAGGGAAAAACTAGGGTGTTTTTACATCCTTTCTATAGTATCAGATAAACAATTTTGTAAATTCATCTTATTAATGAGTTTGTGTTGGTGGTTTTCTCTTTGAGGTTTCCACGATAAAATCTATGTCTTGATTGTTGATTTTTGTGTATTTTAATAAAAATGGACAATACTGATTCACCCCCCCCTCCTCTCAGTATTGTGGGATAAACCAACAATTGGTATCAAAGTCGATTCCTTCACAACAACTTAACCACTGGAAGGAATATCCCATCCAAAAATCACAATGGATCAACAAGAAGGATTGGCCACTAACAAACCTCCACTATTTACCGGAGAAAATTATGCTTACTGGAGTGTAAGAATGAGGTCTCATCTGATGTCCCTGGGATAGAAGGTTTGGGCAGCAACAGAAAAGGAGCTTAAAATAGGAAACCAATACCCTACATACACAGTTGAACTAGGTGAATATGAAGGTAATTCCAAACCCCTAAACACAATCTTAAATGGTTTAACAAACTCAGTATTTACTAAAGTTACGCAATGCACTTCTGCCAAACAAGCTTGGGAAAAGTTGAAAATTATCTATGAAGGAGAATCTAAGGTCAAAGAATCCAAACTTCAAACATATAAAGGTCAATTTGAAAGTCTTAAAATGAAAGAAGAAGAGAATATTGGTGAATACCTTCTTCGTGTAGATGAAGTTGTTAATGCGATCAGAGGGTTTGGAGGAAAATTAAAAGAAAAGGAAGTGGTAAGCAAGGTACTAAGAACATTACCAATGAGATATGACCCAAAGGTATCCACCTTAGAAGAACAAGATGATCTTAAAAAGGTAACAATGGATGAGTTAAATGGAATTCTCACTCCATATGAGATGAGAACAGGACAAAATGGATCTTCAAGAAAAGAAGCATCTTTTAAAGCCTCCTTAAAAAATCAATTAGAAAACCCAAATGATGAGGAAGCTCTTTTCATTAATAAACTTGAGAGAGGGACTGGAAAATACAAGGGGAAGTTACCTTTAAAGTGTTTTAATTGTGGAAGGATTGGACATTTTGCCTCTAAATTCACCTACACTAAACAAGATGAGAATGAAGAAAAGGAAACTTCGAAGTTCAAAAAGGGTAAACCAGAAACAACAAAAAACCCTATGGGAAAAATAAAATTATTTACACCATGGAAGACAGTGAAGATTCATATGGAAGTGAAGTTGAAGAAATTGAAGTTTTATTTATGGGCCTAGATACTCAAGCCTCAAATAGTGACTCAAATATAGAAGGAGAAGTAGACCTAAGAGCTGAACTTGTTAGCGCCCTTGAAGAACTTCAAAAATGTAGGAAATAGAATAGACAATCAAATCTTATCATCAGTCAGTTGGAAGCTCAACTTCTAGATGCCAAAAATGTTGAGGAGGGCCTAAACCTACAGCTCAAAAGAAGAATACGGGAGTCTTAAAAGCATGCAGAAGAAATCATGCAATTCAAGAGAAATCTTGATGCAGGATCTATCAAATCAAAGTTTGAGAATAGCTCAAGGATTCTAGATGACATTCTGAGTAGCCAAAGACCATCGAGTGATAGGTCTGGTTTGGGGTTCGTTAAAGAGAAGAAGCCAAAGAGTTTTCCTGTCACCAATCAAGAAGGAAGTAAGAAAAGCTATGCTGAAGTTCTAAAGACTCCCTCTAAAAAGGAAGGAAGCAAGAAAGCAGGCTTAATTTCTCAAGATAAAAATAGAAATAATATAGCACAAAAGAGACCAAATAGATATCTAAAGATATTTTTAGGTCACTTCTTTTCTTGTAATATTTTTGGTCATAAAGCCTTAAATTGCAGAACTGAAAGAAAGGTTTCTGAATACAAGAAGAAGTCATCAAGTAATAAGTCGAAGGGAAATAAGAATCTTTTTACACTACTCCGAAAATATGACATAGAATGTTATAAGTGTAATAACCATGGACATATGGCAAGAGATTGTAAACTGAAGACTCCTACAAGCAATACTGTTGCAATCAAATCTCAAAACACCAAACAAAAGAAGTATTGGAGAGAAAAGGAAGAAAAGGAAATTTCCATGATTGCTTTATGTGCAACCGAAAGCCAAAACTTATGGCACTTGGACAGTGGTTGTTCAAAACATATGACCGATGAACCAAGAAAAATCATAACACTAAAATATAATAAGGGCAAATTCACTTTTGGAGATAGTCTGTCCTCCAAAATAATCGGCCAAGGAACAGTTGTTGTCAACAACAAGATCAAAGCAGAAAATGTTTTGCTAGTTGAAAACCTCAAGCCTAATCTTCTCAGTGTAAGTCAAACATGCGACCAAGGACACATTTGTATCTTTGACTCGGAAAAATGTGAAATCAAGAATAAGGAATCAGGAAAAGTCGTTGGCATTGTTATGAGAAATACAAACAATGTATACATCTTGGAAAATGAAAACGAGTGTTACTTAAGTATGGTATATGAAAGTTGGTTAAGGAACATAAGGTTGGGACATTTAGGTTTTGATGATCTTGCCAAAATAAGCATGAAGGAAGTTGTAAGAGATCTACCTAAAATTGTAGTTCCTCTAAACTATGTGTGTAAAGATTGTCAACATGGGAAGCAAATCAAACCCATCTTTAAAATAAAAGAACATATGACATCAAACCCTCTGGAAATAATGCAAATAGATCTTTGTGGACAAACCAAAACTAAAATCCTGCAAGGAGATCGCTATTTCATGTTGCTCATTGATGATTACACAAGGATGATCTGGGTGGCATTCCTCAAAGAAAAATCAGAAGCCTTTGAGAAATTTAAAATCTTTAAGGCAATGATTGAAAATGAGTCAGGTATGAAAATCAAGTGTCTAAGATCAGATAATGGGGGAGAATTTACCTCCAATGAATTCAATGAGTTCTGTGAAGGTCATGGAATTAAGAGACAATTTTCAGCTACAAAAACTCCTCAACAAAATGGGGTTGTTGAAAGGAAAAACAAAATATTCCTAGAAGCTGCGAGAACAATGCTTAATGAAGCAAAACTGTCAGATTCATTTTGGAGAGAAGTTGTATACATAGTTGTCTACATACTTAATAGAGGGAAACTCAGAGTGAATAAGGATAAGACCCCCTACGAATTGTGGTATGGAAGACCAACCTCAGTCAAATATTTTAAAGTGTTTCACAGTAACTATTACATCAAAGAAACAAGGATGACCTTGGAAAGTTCGACTCTAGGAGTGATGAAGGAATATTTCTAGGATACTCATCCACCAAAAAGGCATATAGGTGTTACAATAAAAGGTTACATAAAATTGTAGAAAGTGCTGATGTGAAAGTAGATGATATAAAACCAAGGAAAGAGAAAAATCTTAACAGTATTGAAAATACATGTGATGATGAAATAAAATACTTTCAAAAGGACGAGAGCATTCATAATGAAGAAGAAGATAAAGAGAAGGAAGATACATAGGAAAATGAAGAAGACTTCCCTAGACCTAATACTAAAACTCCTTCTAGAAGGATACAAAAGAATCATTTGGAGTCACAGATCATGGGTGATAAAAATGTTGGAGTCATAACAAGAAGACAACTACCAGGTGTTGAACAAGCCCTACTCTAAATAGTTAAACCCAAGAACTTTACAGAAGCTAGCAAAAGTGATGAATGGGTCAAAGCTATGAATGAAGAACTAGATTAGATTGAGAAAATGAGACCTGGGAAATTGTCCCAAGAACTGAAGATAAGGACATTGTAGGAACCAAATGGATTTTCAAAAACAAGTTCACTCAATATTGACAAGTAATCAGGAACAAAGAAAGATTGGTTTGTAAGGGGTATGCCCAAGTGGAAGGTATTGACTTTGAATAAATGTATGCTCCTGTAGCATGAATTGAAGCAATCAGAATGTTTTTAGCACTGCCATGTCATGAAAATTTCAAAGTATATCAAATGGATGGAAATTCTGCATTCTTGAATGGAAAAATAGAAGAAGAAGTATATATTGAACAACCTGAAGGGTTTCTCTTGTCAGAAAACAAAGATTATGTCTGTAAACAGAAGAAGGCACTCTATGGTCTCAAACAAGCTCCAAGAGAGTGGTTTTCAAGACTAGACAGTTACTTGAAATAGCTGTTGAATTTTAATGGTTATATCAGATCTTAAAAAATTTAGCATCATAATAGCATAACCATAAGCCAAAAGATCACTGAAAGATAGACAAGCACAACCACACAAAAAAGAACACAAATATTTATCTTGGGAAAACCCTAAAGGGAAAAACCCAGCAAAAGCTTCCTCAATATAGATGCCCCAAAAAGATAAAAGGTAAAACCAAAAGATTGATTCTCCTCCTTCTCCAGCTACTTCTCTCTCTCTCATTAATGCGCTACACAAGTGCGTGTGTGTGTTTCAAATGAGGAGCACCACACCTCTATTTATATTCTTTCGTTCACTTAATAATTAACTCTGTTTTGTATGCTCGAGTAATCCTAATTTAATCTTGTAGGCTCGAGTAACCACAACTGGGGTACTAATGACCCGACTTACAATTTGAGGGGACTTCCTCATGAATCTTATTATTTTTCCCGACTAGAAACATCGGGGTATAAAGAAATACAGGTGATACTCCCGGTAGGACCATCAAGGACCACAAAATATATATATAGAATATTCTTCAAAGTTACAATATTTCAACACTCCCTCTTAACGAGAAGGGTATTCTACAACAACACTATGAGAGAGAGGAAATCATCAAAATCATCAGGGTAACACATCTATAAATCATTGGAAGCTTTTCAACATCATATAGTCTTCATCTTCAATATTCAGTCTTCAGCAACAACAACACTTTGACTGACAGCATCATCATCAGTACTTTAGTCTTCATCTTCAATCGTCAGTCTTCAGCAACAGCAACACTTTGACTGACAACATCATCATCGATACTTTGACCTTTCAATTAGAAACAGCATCATCAGTAGCACTTTCATATTTTGATTAGCAACATCATCATCAGTACCACTTTGACCTTTCTATCAGCAACGTCATCATTAGCAGCACTTTTGATCTTTCGATCAACATCATCATCATCATACTCTGAACTTTCGATCAGCATCATCATCATCATCATACTCTGATCTTGCGATCAATACGTCATCGTCAACACACTCTGATATTTCGATCAGTAACATCATCATCATCACACTCTGATCTTTCGATCAGTAACATCATCATCATCACACTCTTATCTTTCAATCAGTAACATCATCATCATCACACTCTGATCTTTCTATCAGTAACATCATCATCAGCAGCAACAACCTACAATCCACAGCTCAAAGACAAGAAAGTTTTTGGATCACTTTTGGAATTAAAGTCCAGGGATGATGCAATCCCACCACATTCTCGACAACTGAAGTCACCGGATTGATTATGGGATAATCAATCCCTATCACTTTAGGACTAGGTACAAGGATCATGCAATCCTACCACATTCACGGGGACCGAAATCTCTGGATACATTCTGAACAAAAGTTCAGGGATGATGCAATCCCATCACATTAATAGGGACCGAAGTCTCCGGATACATTTTGAACAGATGTCCAGGGATGATGCAATCCCACCACACTCACAGGGACCGAATCCTCCGAATACATTTTGAACAAAATTTCAGGGATGATGCAATCCCACCACATTCACGGGGACTGAAGCCTCTGGATACATTTTGAACAGAAGTTCAGGGATGATGCAATCCCACCACATTCACGGGGACCGAAGCCTCCGCATACATTTTGAACAGGGGTTCAAGGATGATGCAATCCCACCACATTCTCGAGGACCGAAGTCACCGGATCCATTATGGACAGGTGTCCCGGTATGATACAATCCCTCTTCATTCTCGAGGACCAAATTCATCGGATCATTTATGGACAAATGTCCTGGGATGATACAATCCCGCTACATTCTCGAGGACCGAAGTCACCGAATCTGTTATGGACAAATGTCTCAGGATGATACAATCCCTCTTCATTCTCGAGGACCGAAGTCACTGGATCACTTTAGGACAAGTGTCCAGGGATGATACAATCCCATCAAAACATCACTGCTCCCTCGTTGGAGGGAGGTCTTTTCGAACAACACCAAGCTTGTCTCGAAAGTGTTTGAAATTTACTCAAGACAGAGGCTTCGTCAACACATCAGTGTTGAATCCTCATCTTGTAGCATCATCATCTGAACCATCATCATCTACATCTGAACTATCATCATATGTATCTTCAATATGTGAATATTGAACTATCATCATCTGTATCTCCAGTATGTGAATACTTAACGCATCATCATCTATATTTTCAGTATAGAAATACTGAAAGCATCATCATCTCTATCTTCAGTGTAGAAATACTGAATCACCATCATCTGCATCTACAGTATGTAAATACTAAAACATCATCTATATCTTCAGTATGGGAATACGGAAACGTCATCATCTACAAATTATCTTGTATGTGGAAATACCGTATTTCTATGTGCTTCGATGGAACACAAGGTTCTCTATCATATTTATACAACTTTGGTTATCACATAGAATCCATCTCCAGGTCAAAGAGACCTGACATCAGCTTCCGAAGCCATATGGCTTCACAACTAGCAGAGCAAGATGCTATGTATTCTGCTTCAGCCGTTCTAAGAGAAACACTGGACTATTTCCTGCTAAACCATGAAATCATAGCAGACCCCAGACAAAAGCATCCACCTGAAGTGCTTTTCCTGTCTGAGACACTTCCAGCCCAATCTGCATCTGTATAGCCATACAATCTGCAGTATAGACCAAAGTCTATAGTCCCTTTCAGATATATCATCACATGTTTTGCAGCTATTAGGTGAACACGTCTAGGTTGAACTAGATAACATGTTCACAACAAAATAAATGTCTGGTCTGGTATTTGTTAGATACATCAACAACCCAATAATCTGTCTGTATTGAGTTACATCCACTAACTCTTACGAGTCATCAGCTAAAAAATTCAAGTTGGAATCCATGGGTGTGGCCATGGCTTTACATTCCAACATATCAAATCTTTTCAAAACATCCACTGCCTACTTTCCCTAGTTGAGAAATATTCCTTCTGAACGTTGCCATAGTTCCGGACCTAGGAAATAATGTATTAACTCTAGGTCTTTCATCTCAAATTCTTCTTGCATTCTACAATATGTTTCTAATTCCATGTCAGAAATAGATCATCCACATACAGTAATAGTATGACAGGTTCATCTTCTACAACCTTGTAGTAAAGGTTAGGATCGGCTTTACTCTTGGCAAAGCCCATGCTTGTTAGGAAACTATCTATTATTTCATACCAAGCTCTGGGAGCTTGCTTCAAACCATACAAGGCCTTATTCAACTTGCATACGTGAGTCTTTCTATCTTCAACTTCAAATCCTTGTGGTTGATCTATGTACACTTCTTCTTTAATCACACCATTTAGGAAGGATGTCTTCACATCCATCTGGTGTAAGTCCTACTTCATCATGGATGCGAGTACCATGATAGTTCTGAAGGAAGTGTATCTTGCTTCCTGGAGCAAGTGTCTCTTCATAACTAATTTCCTTTCTCTGAGAGAATCTTCTAGCCACAAATCTTGCCTTCCATCAGCAACATGTTTTGTCTTGCAATTCCACTTGGAATATACCATGCTCTTGCTTTCCGGTTTGGCTACTACATCCCAAACATCATTCTGTTATTCTTCCATCATTTTGTTAGGTCATCAACATATCCTAGTCTTCTGCATTCAACCTTGAAGGTTTGAACCCACTTTACTCTTGGTAAATTATCGGTCTATCAGGAAGCTATCCATCATGCCGTACCATGTCGAACTTAGAGATCTTCTATAGTCACTCCCCCTGAAGTGGAGTATCATCTTCCCTCTTCATTCTGTACAGGTGGTTCTATCCTTGATATATACTTCTAGTGGGTCTGGTCAATAGAGTATGTCATTTCATAGTCTATTCTTTCTGAGGCAAATCATAAACCTTGCTTTGTATAATGGTTCTGGTAGATCCATACAGAAGATACAACAGACTTCCCTTCAGGTCTCATATCGTAGACATCATTCCCCATAATCGACTGTTACTCTTTGATCATAACTTCTTTCATAGCCGAAAAGATTAGCATCAATGATGTCACCCAACTGTGTTACACAACTAGAGTGTGTCTGAGGGCTCTTACTTTGGTTTGGAAGTCTCGCCATTCTTTTCTCCATCTTGAGTTATATCTTGTACCCATGGTGGTCTTCATCCTTCGAGATGGATCTACTGCTCTCTGAAGCTCTTTCTTCCGTCACGGTGTCTCTGACCTTGGGAGCTTCAAATTCATGTTTATTGGAGTGAATCTTGAACCATCATCACTTGTTATTTGGAACAAGTCTCATCCTTCTTTTCTTGTAGGCGATTGTACAGGACCTTTCCTACAATTCAAATGCACCAGTAGCATGGTTAGAACCATTTCATAGAACATATAACAACGCATCGTTCAACTGTTTAGCCAATACAGCATTCATCCATATCTCACATAAACTTTCTAGATGACATCATTGAGATTGCGCACTAATCCAATATGTCAGCAAGGAGGTTCCATTCTAGATAAGTAGCAATGCAGAGGTGTATAGCACCATGAGATACTTACTCATCACATGCATACTGTCATTAATGTAAACATTCTATCATGCATAATACATCAACTGAATATAAAACAATATCATGAAATGACAATTGAATACTTATCTTTTATTCGTTTCGTGGGTAGACTCCTTCTTGATCCTTCTGCTTCATCATTTGAATATTCATTCATGGCATCATCATTTCTTATCCAAATGATAAGATGGATAATAGTTTCTTCAAGAATTGAGTTCTTCATATTCCTCATCGCTTGAGGGATCTTCTTTGAATCATGAGCACTTGATCTTTAGTTTCTCCCATCTTCTCTTCTCTTATTATGAGTCGAGTTTCTTCTTGTGTAAGGCTTTAGCCTCATTTCCCTTTGGAACTAGAACCTCTCCACTTATGTAGGTGTCCAATTCATTTTTCTTCAAGAACTAGTAAAATCCTATGCTTCCATGCTTGGAAGTTTTTAGCTTCACCAAGCTTGTCATCAAGCTAATGTGCTAGGTCATTTTGAAATCAGAACCTCAAATGCAAATGGCAAAAGATTAGATCTTACCGGTTTGAGATGTTCGTCCTGGTTTTGAATCTCGCTGATCTAGGGTTTGTCAGAGAAACCCTAATTTTAAAAACTTGGAATATTTCATATATGATTGGATAGAAAGATAGACCTCTTCAAGGTGAGCTGTCCAATGTACTCATTTTCTGAAAATAGTGGAGAGAAGCTCCCGGAACAGGAAGCCCTAGTTTACCAACTTCTTCTGCAGAAATGCATGATACTATTTCTGCGGTATCTCCAAAAGTATTGCTCCTCTATGTCTAAAATTTCGTATTGAAGTATCCTCGTCTATCCTTGTTCCAACACCATAGGTTTCATCAAATTTGGTTTCACCAATTGGGATTTATGAGCGTTTTCCCAAGGTGACCTGTTTCATGACTGTTCAGCATAGCGAAGTTGTACAGACTTCCACGTGTCACTGTTTTATCCTCAAAGTCTGAAACTTTGACCACAGAAAGTACAGTCCGTTCCCTTTCTATAACATCTTGATAAATTTCATTTGTACCTTTGTAGCCTGAGATATCGCAATTCTCCCCAAGTGTCTTTTTTAGGGATGAATCCTGGAAGAGGTTGGAACCCTAACTTGGAGGAATCATATCTCCTATAATATAGCGAATCTGAAGCTGAAAATTAGACACAATGTACATCAGGGGTTTTTCCAACCCGGGGTCAAACTAGGGTTTGACTTTCACGGAGTTACACCCAACAAAAAATATCAACCCGGGTCTCTAAACTTTGATTTTGATGAGGAGAGCAATCCTATGCTGGGCTCACTCAAAAATTCATCTTCTGTAAAAAAGCCCTAATTTCCCGCACCAAAACTGAAAATGCTCGAAATCGAATTCTTCTTCAATAGAAAGATGCGCCCTTCAATGGAGAGTCATCCTAGCATACTTTTGCTGATGGATTGTGGAGAGAGACCCAAAAAGTAAGAATCCCTAGCTTATGCAGCTCCACAATGTCTTCTTTCAAGGTGGCTCTGATACCATGTTGAATTTTAATGGTTATATCAGATCTTAAAACATTTAGCATCATAACAGTATAACCATAAGCCAAAAGATCAATGAAAGATAGACAAGCACAACCACACAAAAAAGAACACAGATATTTATCCTGGGAAAACCCTAAAGGGAAAAACACAGCAAAAGCTTCCTCAATATAAATGCCCCAAAAAGATAAAAGGTAAAACCAAAAGACTGATCCTCTTCCTTCTCCATCTACTTCTCTCTCTCTCACTAATGCACTACACAAGTGAGTGTGTATGTTTCAAATGCGGAGCATCACACCTCTATTTATATTCTTTCGTTCACTTAATAATTAACTCAGTTATGTAGGCCCGAGTAATCCTAATTTAATCTTGTAGGCTCGAGTAACCACAATTGGGGTACTGATGACCCGAATTACAATTTGAGGGGACTTCCTCATGAATCTTATTAGTTCTCTGGATTAGAAATATCGGGGTATAAAGAAATACAAGTGATACTCCCGGTAGGACCATCGGGGACCACAAAATATATATATATATATATATTCTTTGAAGTTACAATATTTCAACAACATCAAGATTTTAAAACAAGAGCCACTGAAAGTAATCTTTACCTAAAGATCGAAGATAAAAATATGATCATAGTTGTTGGCTACGTGGATGATATCATCTTTGGAAGAAATATTCAAATCCTAAGTGTATATTTTGCCTCTGAAATGAAGAAAGAATTCGAAATGTCAATGTTGGGTGAATTGACTTTCCTCTTGGGATTGCAAATCTACCAAACATACGAGGGAATTTTCATCTATCAAACTAAGTACATCAAAGATATGTTGAAAAAGTTTAAAATGGAATATTCCAAACCTGTTGGTACTCCTATGGTCACTGGTTGCAAGTTAAGTAAGGATGGTGAATCTCTTAAAGTAGATCATACCATGTTTAGATCCATGATTGGTAGTCTGCTTTATGTGACAGCCACAAGACCAGATGTGATGCAAGTTATTGGATTGGTGGCTAGATTCCAATCAGCTCCCAAATAAACACATGTAACAGCGGTTAAAAGGATTTTCAAATATCTAAAAGGTACCATGGAGTATGGTTTATGGTATCCAAAAGCACAAGACTTTACCTTGAAAGCGTTTACTGATGCAGATTGGCCAGGAAGTGTTGATGATCGAAAAAGTACTAATGGAGCAGCATTCTTTCTGGGAAATTTTTTAGTATCATGGTCAAGTAAAAACAATCCTCCATTTCACTCTCTACAACAGAAGCAGAATATATTGTTGCCTCCTCATGTTGCACTCAGGTTATTTGGATGAAACAAACCCTGGAAGATATACTTGTAAAATATGAACATCCAATAGTAATCAATAAGGCCTAAAAATCCTATCATGCATTCTAAGACAAAACATATACCAATCAAGTATCACTATCTAAGAGAACAGGTATCTCAAAAAGCTATCAGATTGGAATACATTGACACAAAAGAACAGATTGCTGACATTTTCACCAAACCACTACCTAAGGAAGCCTTTGAGCATCTTAGACATAAGATGGGAGTAATTCCTTTACAAAAGCACTAAGAGGAGGAAGCACAATCTCAGGGGCAGATATGATGACAGGGGGAGTTGTCAGACATAGAGGTTTCTTTTTCATTGGTGTCAAAGGGGAAGAATGATTAAAGATCTTGCCATCAATGCCAAAGGGGGGTATTGTTGAGTAAGATAGTTGTCATTGATGTCAAAACTAGTCAAAGATATGATGGCAGGCTTAAACTAGCAGAATAACAAAGAATGATTAAAGATCTTTCCATAAATGCCAAAGGGGGAGATTGTTGAGTAAGATAGTTTCCATTGATGTCAAAATTGGTCAAAGATATGATGGCAGGCTGAAACTAGAAGAATAACAAAGGCAGGTTACAGGTTGATTGACAAACGAATAACCCTGTAGCAAGTTGAATGACTGAGATTGATCATCCAAGTAAATCGACGACTCACAATGTTCTTGTTGAATGAAATAGCGCAGAGGTTAAACACGTGCGAAGGGATAAATTTTCATGAAGGATTAATATCGGACGGATTATATTAATCCCGCACTAGATCCGACAGTTAAGTATTAGTTTCAACAGTTAGTCGAAAAAGCCAAAGTTCCACAAAAGATCAAGATCGGACGACAGAGATTAGTTCCGCTAATACAGATCAACGGTTCGGAAAAAGAATTGCGGAAAGCGGAAAGGCGGAAAGCAATTAGCAGAAGTCGTGACTTCCGCATTCTGCAGTGTGGAAAGGAGCCTGTGGAAAGACAAGTCCGAAAAGCGAAAAGCTCGGAAGTCGGTTCCACAACAATCAAGATCGGGCGGCTTATATTAGTCCCGCACTAGATCCGGCTGTTAAGGATTAGTTTCGACGGTTAGGTGGAAAAGCCAAAGTTCTGAAAAAGGTCAAGATCGTACGATTGAGATTAGTTCTGCTAAAACAGATCAACGGTTCAGAAAAAGAAGTGTGAAAAGTGGAAAGGAGGAAAAGCAATTAGTCGAAGTCGTGTAACATTGAGATTCCGACTTCCGCACTCCGCAGTGTGGAAAGGATTTTGAGGAAAGGCAAGTCCGGAAAGCGAGAGGCAAAAACTTGATATATGATTTGAGGAAATGTTACATTTTTGCATCCTGCATCCCGCAATCTAGATATTGAAACTCATCGAGAAGCCTGATGAATATCAACAGTCGGGAATCGTTGAAACAAAAACTTGGTGCGGAAATACGATTTCAAAAGGGAAATCTGTAGAGTAGATCAACGGTCCGGAGAGAGTCAGACATAAGATCAACTTTTTGGATTGTATCAAGAGAAGAAGATTACGGAAGCACCAGAAAATGATAAACAGGGCTGCAGAATTGAATTTTGAGTTGTGGGAAGAACGAAACGGTGCCTTTGCTGAAACTTAATGATGAAATGATGTGACGGTTGAACGGGTAGATGATGAATAGTTGTATGTAAGTAAACAGTCACGATCCAAAACGAAAGAGTGCAGCTATGGAGAGATGCGTTGATAAGAAATAGGTAAAGGGTATTTATTGAATGAATGTGTAAAGAATTAGGGGTCTCTATTAATAAGCTTGACAGAGTCCAAAGTGAATAGTTTACAACTCTTCCAAAAGACTGAGAAAGTCAGTACAGGGTGGCAGGGTGGTTCTAGGGCAGGCCACAGGTCTGTAGGGGGTCGAAGCCTCCTTCCAGTCATAGCTGGAGAACAGGGTGTCGTAGCATCCTTGTCTATTGAAGCAGGCAGAAAACCATAGGGGTTTTGTAGCATCCCTGTCTATAGTTGCAGGCAAAAATTAGGGTGTGTTTACATCCTTTCTGTACTAGCAGAGAAACAATTTTGTAAATTCATCTTATTAATGATTTTGTGTTGGTGTTTGCTATTTGAGGTTTCCACGATAAAATCTATGTCTTGATTGTTGATTTGTGTGTATTTTAAGAAAAAGGGACAATATTGATTCACCCCCCCCCACTCTCAGTATTGTGGGATAAACCAACAACCCCAGCAAAAGTTGTTATGGGAGTCCCGTATTTATGAGCTCGAACTTCTACAAGACATTCAAGACCGCATTTTAGAGACGGAGAGGCATCTATGGGAGGAACTTGACCGTAAGAGGTTGCATGATGAATGTCGCAAGGCCGAGGAATGGATCCTTGACCCCGGACATACAGTGGGAAGGGTAAGTTTGTATGAAAAAATGGTGGCATTGTTCTAGGTAATGAATAACCTGGTGAGCAGAGCAGCATGGACAAGCAAGGTGAAGAATCGGAGGCTGAGCTCGAGGATCAATGGTGGGAGTCCATCATTGCTGATATTTCCCGTCTGAACTCCAAGGTGGATTTTCTCATCTCTCGATTGGGATTTCAGTTCCCAGTTTCGTCTTCTCTAGTGGTGGACCAAAAAACTGGCATGGTTAGCTCGAGCCAGGGTGGGGCTCCGGATATTTCTTACATATCATTGTGATGTCGTGCGATAGTGAACATGTTTTGCTTCCCCACGTGGGCTCTATTTATTATAGATCTCTTATCTTTTATGTTTTTTTATGTTGTAATAGGTTGTTTGCTCCAGCGTAAGGTAGTTTTGGATATGGTTGTTACAGGAAGTCTTAAGTTAGTTCATAGTGGAAAGTTGTGTTCTGTTGGTTTCTTTTCCTTGCATGGAACTGTAGTCTTATGGAGCAATTCTAATTAAATTCCCCGATGAAAGTGGTTAGTTGCGATCAAAAGGATGAATTGTGGCAAAGGGCACTCTATGTCGAATGTGATTTTTCTTCTGATATTAATATAATGTGATGCTCTCTTACTTACAAAAAGAAAATAACCAACTTTTTTTAATTTAAGAGATATCAAATATAAAATATCTTAATTGAACTTAGAAAAAGCATAAATTACATTTATTTCTGGAAAATTAGTATCACAACAAATAACATGGTAGACAACAAACAACAGGGTAGAAGCATATGTCCTTCAAGAAATTATGAACAAATAACGTGGTAAACAATAGAGTAAATCCTATGTCCTTCAAAGAATTATCCTCCTTCAACAAACAACATGGTAAACAACAAACAACATAGTAAAAGCCTATCCTCCTTCAAGAATAGACTTGCAAATGAAACTTCATATTTGAACAAGGATCCTCATACATAAATATAATATTGTCATTCATTATACAACCTATATGACCTCGATTATATATCCAACCTATAGATAAATATAATACTGTCATTTTTAACCATCATTACTTAAAAATAAAACTAACATGGAAATCTTCTAGAATGTGTACTTAATCAAACCAACATGCAAAACTTACAAAATTGTCTACTTTTGATCTCTTGTGTTCACTTTTACAACCACTATCATGCATTGGCTACATTGGCTAGTTAACAAACCAACCGATTCAAATATTGTTCTCCTGATTAGGGTCATTGTATTTCAAAACATTGTATGATAAATTCACCAAATATGCTCTTTATGCTTTGTCTTATTATTCCCTGCTAGCAGGGAATTATGTAATCGACAGGGTTTTGAAAACTGTGAAACATCATGCACGATTTTGTATTATATAGTTTTCCAACTAAATTAAATAGTTGTCCTAAGTTTTAACACTTCAACCTCTTATTGTGGCGATTTCTTTTTTCATTTTGCCTGCTCTGACACAATCCCTAACAAACTTGCACGCTCTGACAACCCTGACGACCCTAGACCTGCACTTCGTGACTAACCTGCACCTACTAGATCTGACTCCTTGACAAGTATTTGTGTAATCTAAGTGCATGCATGCAACACTCCACCTGGAGTTGGAGCCTCAGAGTTATCAAAACATAAAATATTTAAAGCTTCCAATAATTTGTGATTTTTTTCCGGTTTTTATTTTTTATTTTGTCATGAATCTCTTTTTTCATTCAATTGCTATTGTTTTCCATGGTTTCTCTCAGACTCTCACTTCATATGTTGCAATTATCATGGTACTTTGTATTCTAGGAAGCTAGACCTTTGAAGAGCAGATGTCATTGTGTTAAAGGCAAGGTCAACATATAAAATTGGGGAAGCAGCAACAAATGGATTTTCCATCAATGGAAACGGACATTCGTATAGTGATAAATATGTTAACGAGAATGGAACAACTAACGTGCATGCACTCCAGTTCATCATGTTAACGGGAACGGCAACGAGATTACCATAGCAGTTGTTTCCAATGGAGTGTCGAGATTTGAAATCGCAATTTCGAAGACGGACGGCGCCATTGCTTTTGGTATGAAGAAGGAATTGAAGACAATCTTCACTGGTGTTTCGCGCTAAATAGGTAAATTTTGTAAACCTACGGAATTGAATTGCAATAACTTAACATTTTCACAGGGGAAAATATTTTCGAGCTTGAATGTGGATATAGAAACAAGTGTTGTTTTCGCTAAACTCTGATGCCTGTCAGCAATTGGACCTCTTCACATAGATTCTCTACGCAAACCAAGCCTCTTTTTGCAGCGCGAATTCACAAATTTCTTTTAAAGCAGAGTTCACGCGGATTTTCTCATGCAAGAGTTTCTTGGAAAATCCTTTCTTAATGTATTTAATTTGCAAAAACCAAATCAACACTGTAAGTTTTGGTGTTGGAGAATCAGCAAATCCTTTCTTATGTATTTAATGTGTAAAAAATAAATCAACACTATAAGTTCTGGTGTTGGAGAATTAGCTTAGAAGGTTATGAAATGATAGCTTTTCAAAATGATTTTCATCCTCTTCAACCCATCACCCACATCAAATTGAATACTAAGCAATTTTATTTATTTTTATAAGAGATATACAATCTACAAACATTGTTTTTTTAGAACGGTGGAGTTTGACATTACTTACCTTTCCACTGACAAGGATACCGACGAGATGCTTGTCTGCAAGTCTATTTACAATCAGAAGCTCAAAACGATGAGATGTTGGCCCGCAAGTCTATTTGAAATGTGAGGTGACTCAACCAGTGCTTGACATGAAACTTCCCATATAAACAGGTTGTCTAACAATTTCTTTCATAATAACTCAAACGCTTCATTCCATCAAGCTTCTTATGCCGCGCCATTTCCAAATTACCGTAGTGAGCAATTACCAAGATATAGTGTTGCTCGATACAGAACCATTCGGCAAGCTAAATATACGCGGTACACTATCTATAAATATATAAAATAAAGATTGTGAATTACCTTTTCTCTGAACATCTATGAGGCTTGCTTGCTCTTGCAAATGGACGCTTGTTATAGACTGAAAGTTGCAAAGTGCAGAAGTGGACGAGTTTATCTATCACAAATCACTAGTGCATCTGACACTTGTCTGCCACCCAAAGTAAGTAATTAAGTAATTTGCATCTGGTAATATCCCTCATTCCTTATGAGTATCCCTTTAAATGTCGGCAAAGACTTGGTTCTCATGATTCTAATTTGTAGTCATGATGTGTGATTTCAGCCTCAAGTGTTTTCATCATGGGAGGTGGCGAAGGCTCCACAGCTCGGGAGGTATTATGGCACAAGAACGTCAAGAAAGCGGTGATGTGTAACATCGATAAGGTCTAACCACACATATCCATTAATTTATGGTTTTATTGCTTTTATTTTAAATTTTGTCTAGACTTAAATAAAACATTGCTTTGAGGATGTTGTTGATTTTTGCCGCAAATACCTTGTTGTGAACATAGAAGCGTTCTGCAGTTCTGGCCACTAGCCTTGAGCTGGTTTTCAATGATGTTAGGTAACTAATTTTTAATACTTCATTTTCTCAAACTATACTTTATACTTCTTAGGTTACTGCTAAAGTTTAAAGCTTTAATCCAAATTCTTCGACACAGGGCTGAAGCTTGAGAACAGAGATGAATGATTAGACATCATAATAGGAGACCTCAAAGATCATATGGAAGGAGGTCCTTGTTATCAATTGTACATAAAATATTTCTATGCTCTTGTTTTAAATCCAAAGTTGAGCCACATAGGAGTGTTCGTTACTCGGTTATAACATCACAATAAAATCGCTCAAATTATTATAGAAACTATTTCTTGACAGACATCTTTTGTTGCCTCACGTCGTACATCAATTAACAAGATAAAGAATAAGTTGATAATAATAAGGCATGCTTCTAGCAGTACTGTGGTTCTAGGAGTCTCACCAATAATTGCAGTTGACTTCGATTTGAGGCTTGACTTTCATAAACAGTTCTATTCATTTAGTTTAAAGTTCTTAAAAATATCAAATTAGAGGAGCGGTTGATCTCCTCTCTCACTGAAGTTTCTGAAATCAGAGCGGCCCGACCAATAGTGTCATAGAAGACGAATTCTATTAGAATTCAACATTGCTACTGCTGAGAAGCTTCTTGATTTCGACAAGTTTTCCTTTAAATTTAAATCAAATCCACAGAATCACCTTCAACTTTCGAGAAAAGAAATTCAATATAAATATCTATAAGCTTAGGGAGATTGTTTGCATGAAACAGATTACATCCAAATTTGCCAAGAATTATTTTCTACGCTTTGCTTAATTTGCTAGCATCGTCCAAGACTATTTTGATTATCTAATTCTTGATTCAACTACTGATATCCCTCTGGATGGGATGTGACACTGTGACAGGCTAGACCCCTGGGCGTCTTAACACGCACGGAGGTATTCTCATCCATATACAACATGTTAAGATAGGTTTTCAAGTGTATGCTACTTTTTTCCTTTTGGATTCCCGAACTTCAGACACCCATTCACCCCATCTATGACGACAGATGCCTCTGTAGATCGGATAAGATCCCGTGCCTTCTGCTTCACTGCAAATTTTCTTCTTCTTCTCATGCTTCATATTGTTAAATTTTGATGCAAATTTCTTCTCTTCCCTTTCTTGTATTTGAAAGTGAAACCAATCGATTAGGTTTCATGATGATCTAACAAACATCCAGCACAACCTATCCTAAAGAAATTTGTGTTGCAATCATCGAGCACAACATGTCCTAATGAAATTTGTGTTAAAGTTGAAAGGTATATTCCACATTTTACAATCCTAAAAGTTGGGAGTATGCAGCATTGTTGCTACGCCTTGTTTAAACGTGGCTATCAAGCAAGATATTATCATATAAACTTGCACTTGCTTTATTTGCTTAGCCCATTTAGAAATTGATATTAAACAAATTTGAAATAATAAACCTAACTAAAAGGGTTGGTGAAATAATTATTATTATTTTTTAATGATATGTTGAACTTTTAATGAATATATTGTTATAGTGGTTTTTATGAAATTAAATTTATTCTTAAAACAATCTTTAAAATGAATTAAAATACCAAACAAATTTCATTGATTTCTTTGATATGTATTTTATGGATAACAAAAACAAAATATTCACCTGTCCAACTATAAATTAAATAAAACATTACACTTCATCCCTATAAACTTCATAATCTTCACATGTTCTAAATCCAACTTCTAACATGTCTTATCTTTCTTGTTGTGTCGAAGAGGTGCATTCTATAGCCCAATAGAGGGAGATGTGTAGTTCTTTCGTGCTCATCCTAGAGTTGACATGTGTCCTTTATAAAAAAATAATAATAAAATGTTATAAAAAAATAACATGTTGACTCAATTTAGATTTAAAATGTTTTTTAAAACCATATATATAACACTACAAATTAAAACCATAAACATTCAGTCCACATTTCCTCAACATTTTCACTATAGAAAATGGAGTTTGCAGTTAGAGAGATTTGATCCCTTTTGGCCCTTGATAAATATTTTTTAAGATGGATCTATGCTAGTATATAAAGCCTTATCTACCCAAATTCACTCTCAAAATCTGTATCTAACTAAATTTACTCTCCAATTCTATGAAAATTTAGTTGATTATGCAGGGATCACTCAAATTTCTTTTCAATTGATTATGCAGGCATCACTCAATTTTTAAGACAATGTGTTGTAATGTTAAGATGATTAATGCACTATCTTGCAGTTGTGATTATCTTGAACTTCATAAATTATCGAGCTTTAGATTGGATATGCAATGGCATCAACATTACACCCATCAAATAATCATTTTCATATCTATATACGAGGAAAACTAATGTTAATTGGGCTCGACAGTTACAATTCTCAATCATAATTTTCTTAACGAATGTGAAGATGATAGGAAAGAAGAAGAAAAATCGGACACCTGCAAACCCAAACCCAAAAGGTCATGATTAAGTATGTTGGACATCTGGAAACAAATGTATCTGCCATACCAACAATTTCGTAATAGACTTTCAAATTCTCTAGCAACCATCTACCTAATGGTTAATGGTGTTAAGGGGTTTTGGTAGACAGAGAACTCAGAGGGGGGAGGATTGGGGTTTCTGAAGGAAGGAGGCCTGACGGAAGCATGGAAGAGGGCAGTGGGGGAGGCACGGGAGCCTCTCAACCTCCTGAAACAACCAGCCTAGGGATCAGAGACATTCCGATTGATCTGAATCTAAACAGGGTGGAGAAACTGATGGTTAGGAAGCCAGGGAAGTGCATGCCTAAAGCAGCCCTGATTCCAACCATGCAGGTTAAAATGTCCAAGATCAGGGAAAAGATCCAGTTCATGCAAGATCACGCACTTATAGGGAAGTTTGTGGGTCTTCAGTCGTCAAAAAAAACCCTAGTATGGTGGATCAACTCAACACGGAAACCAAAGGGTACTATGATCTCCAGTTGGGGTCAAAGGGGTTTTTTTACAATATCCCTCCTAAATCAAGAAGACAAGGACAAGATCTTGGATGGGGGCTTGTATTTTTACTACTCTGTTGGAATTTTCTTACGACCCTGGAAGGAGAAGTTTTTCTGGACAAGGAAGATATGAAGGTGGCTCCAGTGTGGATCAAATTGTATTCCTTGCTGGGCGAGTCCTGGCATCCACAGATTTTGGAAGATCTAGGGAATGCCCTGGGTAAATTTGTCAAAATATCGGAACAAACTCGAGCTCAACAGTATACGACATATGCAAGGATATCCATTTACATGGACCTATCAAAAGAGTTTCCATAAGCAATCTGAATGTCATGGGAGGATGAGGATTGGCTCCAAACCCTATACTATGACCAGATTCCCTTTCGATGCCGAAGGTGCCATGAATATAGGCACCTATTTAGGGATTGCCCCATGAATAACCCAAAGGCGGGCAAGGGAAGAAAGGAGGCAAAGTAGAAGGATCGGGGTTTCACTAAGGTCCCATCCCAAAAAAGAGGGGGCAGAAGGCAAGAAAATCAAGACATTCACAAAAATCCAACGGTCTCTAACAAATTTGAGATCCTAGAAGATCTCATGGACGATAATGAAGGAAAAAAGGCAAAGGAGGAATAGTGAAACAAAACACCCCAAGAGACGTTGGAACAGGGTTTTCATTTGGAAGAGGAACTGACTCGAGGAAAGCAGAATGAAGAAGATCGCAAGATAGGAGATGAAGTAGAGGAAATGGATATTGGAGACCTAGATCTGGAACGGATTGAGAAGGTCTGTGCAGATGTGGAGAAAGGCTGCGTTCCGCAAGAACAAGTAATTATTTTGAAGAAAGCCATTCTCCGCGCTCAAGCCTCAAACCAATTGGGAATAAGCTCAGGATCTCATAAGGAGACGAAAAGGAAATTCGAAGAACCCTCAAAGAAGGTTGGACGAAAATCGCACAAGTAGAGATTTGCAAAGGCATGCAGGAGGTTAGTTGAGTCGGGATAATACTCGACGATAAAGGCAGCCTTAGGCCTTTAGTTTCCCAATGAAGATTTTATCCTGGAATATGCGGGCCCTAACGGAAGGTAAGAACGCTAAGTAAAAAGATTAAGAGACAAAACCCGACAATTGTTTTCTTTCAGGAAACAAAGCGCTCGGCAAATAGAATAGAGGAGGTAAGTAAGAAAATTTGGAAGGGGAGTGAAGGAATGGGAATCGATGCTAGAGGCTTTGCAGGAAACCTGGGTATCCTGTGGAATCCTGCGAGGGTGACTCTGGGAGGCTTCCAAGGTAGCAGGTGCCTCTTCTCTACGAACTTTAAAGTGGTTGGATTCCAGGTGAAAGGCATGCTCACAAATGTTTGTGGTCCCCACAATCCAAGGGAGAAGAGGATATCCTCACATCTCTCAGAGAGGTCAATGAGTGCAGGACCAATGCACACTGGGTAGTGGGGGGGGGACTTTAACCTCGTTACGTCCTTGGAGGAGAAGAAAGGAGGTCGTCGAAGGCTGGAGGAAGAATGTGATGTTTTTAGGGACACCATTGAGGACCTTGATTTGGTCAACAACACTTCAGGAAAAGGTTGGTTCACCTGGAATAATAAAAGGTCGGGGGAAAACCATATAGCTTCCAGGCTTGACAAGTTCCTGGTTTCAAAATCGATCATAGATATGGGCAGTGAAATTCACTCAGCCACCCTTCCAGAAGTTGGATCGGACCACTGACCTATAGAGTTAATGTGGAGTGGGTTGGGATACCAATTCAAAAAGCTTTTCATGTTGAAACGGTTCTAGTTAGACCACCTGGGTTTCGAATAAAAGATCAAAACTCGGTGGGAAGAGCTGAGCGAGGAAGGGGGTCTGAGCATGTACAAATTCCAATAGAAACTGAAGACTCTAAAATCCAGAATCAAAAAATGGAATAGGGAGGAATTCGACAACATTTTTGCTGATAAAAGGACCTTGGAGTAGTGTATCTAGGAGATTTAGTCAATAGGGATGAGGGATGGATATACTCAATACTTACAGGTAGAAGAGTGAAGGCTCTGCTCAAGACTGGAGGAACGGGAGAAGCAGGAGGAAGTCCTATGGAAGCAAAAATATCGGATTCGCTGGCTGAAAGAGGGGGAAAGGAATACAATTTTCTTTCATCGCTTAATGCTGCATAATAGGATGCAAAACAAAATCTACTTTTTAAACACTAGGTGGCGAACAGGTCAAATCTAGGGAAGGAATAGAAGTGACCTTAAATAATTACTTTGCAGAGATAATGTCGGATCCGAGACCAGAGAGAAGTATTGATATTGATCAAATCACCAGGTTCATCCATTATTTAGTCTCTTCTGAGAAAAATGATCTCTTAATGAAACCCATAACCCTCTACGAAGTGGAGGAGGCGGTGTTTCAAATGAAGGAAGGGACAGCCCCAAGTCCCGATGGTTTTACGGTGAATGTTTTCCACCACTTCTAGGACCTCATAAAGATGGAGGACTCCAGGATAACCAAAAGATTACTTCCAGCTTTTAATTCCACCTTCATTACTTTAATTCCAAAATGTGGAGGAGTGGATTCCCCAGATAAATTCAAACCCATCAGTCGATGTAATGTGATTTATAAGATCATCACGAAAGTGATAGCAAATCATCTTAAACCCCTATTATCAGGGCTTATCTCTCCTGAACAATCGAGCTTTGTGGAGGGCAGGCAGATAACGAATGGAATCATCCTGGTTCATGAATTACTCCATTCCATAAGATCGCAAAAAATGCCAGGAATGTTGATAAAGTTGGACATAGCCAAGGCTTACGACAAGCTCAATTTGTCACGTCCCCAAGCCTCCGACCGGCAAGGAGGACGCGATCTAATGGCTGAATCAGACCGGGCTAACCGCCCATGAACATGTACAGGCTTAAAATACAATGCTGAAATGCTAAAACAGAATGCTGAGAAAGAATGCATGACAGTATAACATGCCCAATTTAATTGTTCATCATACACAGCTTAATTAATTCATCTTGCACAGATGCAATTGTATATTATGCACAGCTATGATTATCTATCTTGCACAGCGGAATCAATGTGCATTCAACAAGCAGAAATTCAACATGTTCATTTCATTTTTACTTAACCGTAAATTATAGAATTGCAGAGGTAAAATGCACAAGATTACTTATCTTATGAAAGCTTTGCTCCGCAACCAGCTACGTCGCTGCAACGTTCCACCCAACCATAGGCCAGCGTGCTCCTTAATCTCTCAGCAGCGCTGCCACCCCCGAGCTGGGCATGATTCTCCAAGGAATAAGGGAACTAGCAGGCTGACACATAGCCAAAAACAACCAAAACACAGCCAAGCCAACTCAGTTGGGTTTATCAGGCCATTGAGGAGCTGGAGAAGGCAATTTGCTAAGCTGGTGAGCTCATTACAGAGCCCAGAACACCTACACTAGAACTAGCCTGACCTCTAAGACACCCATCCACACCCAACACAAGGAATCAGTCCCTTCTCTGCTACACAGTCCCTCAGGCCCTGCATTCCCTTCCAGTGTTATTCAGGGGTGATGGAGAAGAAGGCCAGCCCTCTAGCTCTGCCTGTGTGGTTTCTAGCACCAGGTTTATCAAGCAACTAAGCCGACACCCTTTC
>LPNX011197247.1:1113773-1148687 GCA_001517045.1 Pseudotsuga menziesii | reverse complement strand
TAACCGATCAATGGTGGGGCCTTGGCCTTTAGCTCCACACCATGATCATTACAATATATACATCATATACATTTAATGTAACGGGGTCAAAACCGGGACATTACACAATTGGCACTTTGTGAGGCGTATGCTTGAAGGTTTTGGGTTTCGAGAGGACTAGATTGAATGGATAATTCACCTAGTAACATCTACTTTCTATTCCATCATGATTAATGGGGTCCCCTATCCCCTATCCCCTTTCCTCTTTATCCTTATGGCGAAGGGATTAGGGAGGTCTATGAAGCACTCAAGGGACATTGATGAATTAAGAGGGCGTAAAGTCCACACTGAGGCGCCTAAGCATACTCGCCAACAATTTGTAGATGACACGATGCTCACAGGCTATCCTTCAGTCCAAGAATCCCGAAGATTCAAGAAGTGTCTGACGGACTTCAGGTCAGCCTCGGGCATGGAGTTCAATGATTGGAAATATCAGGTCTTTTTCTTCAATACTCCGAGGGTATCTCGAAGAAATATTTGTAGGATCCTAGGCTTCCAGGGGAGCCCGTTCCATCCAAATATCTGGGCACACCCCTCGTGAACTCCCTAGCGAAAAAAAAAAAAAAAAAGCCTTGTGGAGAGACTTCCTGAATAATATGAAAAAGCGCTTGACAAATTGGACCCTGAGGCCTCTCAATTTCGCAAGTAGACTGGTCCTCGTAAAGTTGGTTCTCCAAGCAATGCCTTCTTACCTTTTATCCACCTTGGCAGCTCCGAAAATGATTCTTATGGAAATCCAGCGTATACAAAGGGACTTTCTGTGGAGCGGAAACATTGACAAGAGAAAATGGACCTTGGTCAGCTAGGATACGATTTGCACCCCCAAACCCCAAGGGGGCCTTGCCCTGAGAGACCCGAAGAAAGCAAGCATAGTCAGCAGAGCCAAGCTATGGTGGAGATGGGTCACACAGGATAAAGAAACTTGGGTAGAAATTTGGAACACTTAATATGCGAAGGGATGGGAAAAACAGAACCTTATATGGTTCTTGGAAGATAAACAAGGGTCGTATATCTGGCGCACAGCCTGGCAGGGGAGCGACTTAGTCCAAGCGCATAGCTTCTGGGAGGTCAGAGATGGTCGGACAGCCAAGGTATGGGAGGACTCCTGGCAACAACTTCCACCTTTGGGTCGGGAGGAAGAATTCCAACAGATTAAGGAAGCATGCATCATCCAAGCTCTGACCTTGGTTAGCAACCTCTGGAAGCAACAAACCGGCTACCAAGACTTTAGAACCTGGAATGATAAAGAATGGTGGGAACGCATGGGAACAGGGGAGGATTTTGATACGCTGATAGAAACCCTGGACAACAAAAGGATCAGAAACCACCGCGGGGATGACAAACTCAAATGGGGGTATAGTCCTTCAAGTTCTTTCACAATTAAAGAAGACTATAATATTCTGATTAATGCTAATGAACCTCCCATGGAAAACAAATGGGCAAATCTTTGGAAGAGGAAATTATGGCCCAAAATTGCAAAAAAAATTAGTTGGTTGGTAATGAAGAACAGAATTTTAACTGGCAAAAACCTCATGAAACGAGGGATGATGGGCCCTTACCAGTGTTGTTTGTGTGAAGGCGAGGATGAAACAACCAGCCATCTTCTGGACGGCTGCACATTCACCTAATCAATCTGGAACATGGGGGCAAAAACCTTCCAAAAATCCAAAAAGATTCGACAGCATCCAAACAGAACCATCAACGAATGGTCCGACAACCCTTCCTCTAATTCCATTTTGAACCGCATTTGGGACTCGTTCCCCCATTTCATGCTATGGGAAATGGAGGGAAAAAACCTGAGGACATTTCAAGGAAAGCAGAGCCCTGACATTAAAGTCTGAAAAGCCATTTTGGCCAAAGCTCAGGAAACCATCAGGGCAAAGGCTTGGAGTGATTCGAACTGGGAAGCTAATGCTTGAGAGACAATCATACTCGAAAAATGGGGTCCGACCTGGACAATGCAAATTGCGCCTAACACGACCAGACGAACCAGAGAGATCCCAAGTGCTAACCAGTGGTCTCTTCCACCGGAGGGTGCGTTTAAACTTAACTTTGATGGTGCATCAAAGGGTAATCCATGCCCAACGGGGTATGGATTTATCGTCAGGGATTGCAAAGGAGAGATGAGGGGCTTTGGCTCACGCTTCATCAGTTGGGAAACGAACAATGCAAACAAAATCGAAGGCCTTTTCCAGGGCTTAGCCATGCTCAAAGAAAATGGATGGTTTCCAAGTATCATTGAAGGCAACTCGAAAATGGTCATTCAAATGGCCATCAAACTTCAAAACAACGCTCAGAGCTCCAAGGTGGCTCGGTCATGGCGTCTTCAAACAAGGGTGGAAACCTCGCAGGGAATTCTCCGTGAAGGAATGGCAACAAAGTTCAATCATGTCCATCGTCAAGAAGACAAGGTAGACAATCAGTTGGCAGGTTGGAGTACGTATAACCACCAAGGTGTCACGGCTAGGGATTGGCGGGAGGTGACGAATGCGACGGTACGCGCCAGGTGTGAAACCTTCGCATCCCAGGACATGCAGGGCAGTCATGCTCAAAGCCCATCAGTCTAATGGGTGGGCCCATATCCCACATAAGGGCACGTGGTTGAGACAGAAGCAAACGGGTGGCCATGTGACGGACGCTCGGTTTTTAATTTCACGCTCCACCAACTTCGTTTCACCATCTTTTCACCAAAGAGGAGACATGAATGCGCAAGGAGGTCAGCCGAGAGCCATGTCTTGGATTTATCATAATTGTACCAAGGATGGTACTTGGGCTATCATGGATTTCAGTGAGGGAATGATTTCAGGGTATGGGAAATTACTATTTAGGAAGTCGTGTCTTTCAGATGTTCCCACACCAAGTGCTCGAAAAGTGTTGTTTCCATCATCAGCATGTTAAGAGTCGAGACGATTTGTAACACCGCGAATTCTCTGAATGACCAAAGGATGATGAGTTCAGCCAGCCGCAAGGGTAAGGGTAAACACATGGCAAACCAGGTGGAGGAAACTGGCTAGGGGACATGAGCGCAAAACAAGGCGTTGTGGGAGTCCTGGATATTTGAACTGGGACTTCCTAGGGAAATCCAACAACGGGTAAATGAGTCTGAGCAAAATCTGGGGGCAAATTTTGACAATGAGATCCTACAGAAAGAGCGTTGCAAGGTGGAGGATTAGATCCTCAATCCTAGCCACTATGTTGGTCGAGCAAGTCAATACAAGAAAACTGTAGCGTTCTTTTGGAATATGAAGAACCTCATTGGTCGGGTTGCTTGGGATAAAGAGGTGGAGGAAGTCAAGCTTGGGCAGTTGGAGCAAAGGTGTGCAGATGTCAACTCCAACCTCAAGCAACTAAACTTCAAAGTGGACCTCCTTCTAAAGCGGTTTGGTGTGTTGATCCCTCCAGCACCTCCTATGCCCCAAGCGATCGGCCAGCAGAAGAGGGTCCCCACCTGACTAGGAGGGATATCCCGTATGTCCTGCTCTAGAGGTGGTGGCTGCGCGGCGTCACAATATGCTACTTTTGGCAAATGACAATCCTGTGGCTTTTCCTTTTCTGGTTGTTAGTTATGTTTTCATTAGCATGTAGATCGTGCTTTGTTTGTAGACAAGCCTGTTATCAGTTAGACAGTAGTGGAAGGAGGGCTGATATCTTTTTTTGTATATACGGTTGTATGGCAGATCTTGTGGGGCTATTTTGGGAAAGTTAATGGGGATACACTTGAGCTGGGACACTTCTAAGAAAATCTCATAGTACTGGGTTGACTCAAGTGTATTGCTAGGCTGACTTAAAGAGCCATGTTTTGTACCCTTTTTCTATTTTTAATAGAATGATCTCACTCTTAATTACCAAAAAAAGGCCTTTTTCTATTTTTATTACAATGATCTCTCTTAATTACCATAAAAATGGTTAATGATGTTAAATATGCTGAACATATAGAAACAAATATATCAGCCGTACCATAAATTTTACAATAATTTGTTTCAGATTCTCAGAAATTTCACAATAGTTTGTTTCAGATTCTCTAAGAGTCCTCTAGCTAAATTTACAGGGACAAACAAAAGGATCAAGATCTGTCACACAATGTACAAAAGCCGCAATTGCCTACGACCGAAAATGGGTTTAATAATAATATCCATTAACTTCCACAATAAAACCTCCCAACTTGCCTAATTCATCAATTATCATTATATAACCGTAATAATAATTTAATCTTAAAATATACAATAAAATATTTAGCAAATTTTTAAACCTTGATATTAATAATAACCTAAAAGTATAAATTAAAAAAAATTACTTTATGGAAGCTTACTAATCGGTTATTGTCAAGTCAACCATCAAACATTTGCTAAAATGTGGTAATAAAACTTAACAATAACAAAATTCAATACTTATATCCTTTTAATAATAATAATAGAATTATCTACTGGAAGCAGAGCACATAGTTTAATGCGAGCCACTGAGTGCTTTGTCCGCTAATGATCCCAAGTTCGAACTCTAATGGTTACTCCCAAGTTCGAACTCTACTGGTTTCTTAATCCTGTTAGGACCAAAAGAGAATGAGACAGAGTGGGTTTTAGTAGTGTACATACACCAATTTAACAAAAAAGATTGTAACTGCCGCTTCTTTCATATAGAAAAAGATTATAGCTGCCGATTCTTTCATATATTAAAAAAAAATTGTTGCCGCCGATTCTTTCATATTAAAAAAAAATTGTTGCTGCCGATTCTTTCATATTAAAAAAAATGTAGCTACCGATTCTTTCATATTAAAGAAAAATTGTAGATACCGATTCTTTCACATTAAAAAAAATTATAGTTGCGATTTTTTCATATAAAAAAAAATAAAATATTGGAATTTAAAATCACAACTTCCGCTCCAACAATAAGAGAAGACCATTTTAGTTGACCATGGATTCATGTCAATCATTACTAACCTTATTATAAGAGCAATCTAAACATAAATAAAAGTGGGTGAGTTTTAGTTGAACCTATATAGCGTGTCATATATCCTTAAATGTTTATATTGAGACATTAAATAATAATGAAACTCAGATAAAATAATTATAATTTAATTTAAAATCCAGACTATTTCAATTGAAAATGTTTATATCTATTTGTTAATATTAAAGGAATTTAAATGCCTTTGTCTATTCAATAATAATAATAATAGACCATTTCCATTTAAATTATTAATGGTAAAATTATTAATGGTAAAGGAACTTAATGCCTTTCTCTATTCAATAATAATAATAAACCATTTCCATTTATTAATAATAAAATTTAAAAGACTTCGTCCATTCACTAATGATAATAATAATTAACTATAGACTGATCTGCAGTCTTTTACTAGTTTGGTTTTTGCAATACTGTTTAGTAGATACTGTTTAAAACAGTGTGATACGCAGTCTTTTACTAGTTTGGCTCCATTCACTAATGATGATAATAATCCAACTATAGACTGATCTAATAATCAACTATAATGATAATAATAATCCAACTATAGACTGATCTGCAGTCTTTACTAGTTTGGTTTTTGCAATATTGTTTAGTAGATACTGTTTAAGACTGTGATCTGCAGTCTTTTACTAGTTTGACATTTGCACTACTATTTAGTAGACCTTTGGATAGTGTTTAAAACAGTCAGTCTGTTGTTAAAGACGGCTTGTTGCATATCAACAATTGATGAATGATAATAACAATCCAACTATATATTGATCTGAAATTTTTTGCTAGGTTGGTTTTTTGTACTACTGTTTAGTAGACCTTTAGATACTGTTTAATAAACAGTCTGAAATTTTTTGCTAGTTTGGGTTTTTGTACTACTGTTTAGTAGACCTTTACATACTGTTTAAACAGTCTGTTGACGACAGCTTGTTGGATATCAACAATTGATGTTTTTTCCTGGGTATGTTGCTAGTTTGGTTTCTTGTACTACTGTTTAGTAGATACTGTTTAAGACAATGTGATCTGCAGTCTTTTACTAGTTTGGCATTTGCACTACCATTTAGTAGACCTTTGGATAGTGTTTAAAACAGTGTTGTTAAAGACGGCTTGTTGGATATCAACAATTGATGAATGATAATAACAATCCAACTATATATTGATCTGAAATTTTTTGCTAGGTTGGTTTTTTGTACTACTGTTTAGTAGACCTTTAGATACTGTTTAATAAACAGTCTGAAATTTTTTGCTAGTTTGGGTTTTTGTACTACTGTTTAGTAGACCTTTACATACTGTTTAAACAGTCTGTTGACGACAGCTTGTTGGATATCAACAATTGATGTTTTTTCCTGGGTATGTTGCTAGTTTGGTTTCTTGTACTACTGTTTAGTAGATACTGTTTAAGACAATGTGATCTGCAGTCTTTTACTAGTTTGGCATTTGCACTACCATTTAGTAGACCTTTGGATAGTGTTTAAAACAGTGTTGTTAAAGACGGCTTGTTGGATATCAACAATTGATGAATGATAATAACAATCCAACTATATATTGATCTGAAATTTTTTGCTAGGTTGGTTTTTTGTACTACTGTTTAGTAGACCTTTAGATACTGTTTAATAAACAGTCTGAAATTTTTTGCTAGTTTGGGTTTTTGTACTACTGTTTAGTAGACCTTTAGATACTGTTTAAACAGTCTGTTGACGACAGCTTGTTGGATATCAACAATTGATGTTTTTTCCTGGGTATGTTGCTAGTTTGGTTTCTTGTACTACTGTTTAGTAGACCTTTAAATACTGTTTAAACAGTCTTTTGATGACAGCTGGTTGGATATTAACAATTGATGTTTTTTTCTGGGTATGCTGTAGTCTTGTTGTCTTGGAGGAATGAAAGGGTCTGATAATAACTATCTATAGTTAATTCATTTCATTTTGAGTCATTCATTTTGAGTTGTAGAACTTTGGATACTGTTTAAACAGTCTGTTGATGACAACTTGTTGGATATCAACAATTGATGTTTTTTCTGGGAATGCTGTATCAACAGTTTTGATAGCTATCAGATAGCTTGTCATGTGGTCCTGTTTTCTTGGAAGTAGTCTTGTTGTCACTGGTATGTAGTGGTATGTAGAATGAAACGGTTTGATGATAAACTATTTATAGTTCATTCATTTTGAGAAGAATAATCTTATGTAAAAGTACTAGCTCTCTTTGTTTCTATTCTTTCTATTGAATATCAAGCAGTTTTCTTTGTGTGAAAAATAAATCCAACTGTAAACCATTTCAGTTTATCATGTCTATGTTTATTCATTAATAATAATAGAATTTGACAATAAAATAAAATGTCTTTGCCCAGTCACTAATAACCGTGGATCATACCTATGTCCACTCATTAATAATAATGAAACTTTAAAGAAGAAAAAAATGCTTTTGTCCATTAAATAATGAGTATGGAATAATCTAATTTAAAATCAATTTGAAGTCACTCCCACTATGGATCATTTCATTTCAGTTGACCATGAAAATAATAACCACGTCCATAACTACGTCCAACTATAGACCATTTCAGTTGACATTGAACATAATTACCACGGTCATAGATCATGTGAATTAACGAGAAACATAATGACCATAAAAATCAATCAGTTTTTCACCATGTTTTGCTTAAATGGCTCAAAGCAAGTGCCTAGCTATAGAAGACTTAAGTCAGTTAGAAGACTAAACTGTTTTAAAAGACTAAATTGCTTTGACAAGTCCCTATACATTTCTTGTATAAAGCAATGTTGGCCCAACTAACATTTCTCCCATAGTAAATAGATCTCACATTATGATAGAAAGCTTATATAATGTGTTCAAGAAGCCGAGCCTACGAAAAATACACCTTGATCAAACGTCATTTTTCGCCACTTCCAGAATCAAAAATTAAAATCCGCACTTCTCAGAGCAGAGCAGCACAATCTACAAAAGCAAAGTTTGAAGCAAGCTCCATATAACTGCCCCTGAATATTTCTTCAATACCTGTTAGTATATCCCAACAAATATGTGAATACAAGAATACATGGAAGCACTAAATTCATAAGAAATACAGTTGGCTACATGCCTCCACAAAATATAAATACAAAACACGGTATGGATGAAAACCCCTCATAAGTCCTGGTAAAAGCCAAAGAAACCTAGAAATACAGTGAGATTCTTCAATACCTGTATGAGTATATCCCAACAAATATGTGAATACAAGAATACATGGAAGCACTAAATTCATAAGAAATACAGTTGGCTGCATGCCTCCACAAAATATAAATACAAAACACGGTAGGGATGAAAAACCCTCATAAGTCCTGGTAAAAGCCAAAGAAACCTAGAAATACAGTGAGATGCCTGCCTCCACAGAAAATAAATACAAAACACTATGGATGAAAAACCCTCATAAGTCCTGGTAAAAGCCAAGGAAACCTAGAAATAACCAAAGGACAAAACACTGTATGGATGAAGAACCCAAAAAAGTGCTAGTAAAAGCCAAAGAATAACCAAAGAAACCTAGAGAAAAAAGGAAGTCTTCAGAGTAGAAAGAACAAAGTTACATCAGACCAGTGAATAAATAGTTCAATACATGGGAGTCCAAAAGTCAATGTGCATCCTTGTGCCCTTCCATAAAATTACCAAAGGTGAAACTAAATAGGATCACTAACAAATATTATGTGCATAATCCAAACACTATATTGATTAATTAAGCAGATCAGTAATGCACAAGTCAATCAAAACATGGTAGTTTGGAACAAACCCAAAAAAGATGAAGGCGATACAATCAGCGTTCATAATAACCCTGTGGACTTGAGTACGATCCTCCATTTTGCATTGGATAACTGGCATTAGCAGATGAAGCTTGAGCTTCCTTTTCCTTGTTCCATTGCTCAATTTTAGCTCTTCTTTCTGCACTACCTTCTCGAATTGGACTCCTATTACGTCTTGGACTATGGCTCCGGCTGCGACCTCTTCTACGGCCTCCTGGACTACGGCTTCGAGTTCTTCGCCCACGATGGCCATCCCGATCATCTTCAAATCTCCTATCATATCCGCGGCCTCCATGACGAGGGCGATCATCATGATACCGATGTTTATCATAGTCCCTATGTGGGCTAACACTCCTGCTTCGACTTCGACTGTGGCTGTACCTCCTGTATCTTCCAAATAACCTCCGTCGCAACTCTCTAGCATTATTAACAATTGAATAGAACATTAAATTACAGAATTTCAACTAAATACGAAAAACACGGAAAAAAATAAATAACATAAATGAACAGACTCAAGTGAGCAAAATATAAAAACATACCGACTTATTTTCTTCAGGTGCATGAAGTTGCAGTAGCCGCCACGATTACAAGTATTCTCTTCATATTGTCTGCATGTTGCTTCACGAAAATCGGTAACAGGGGAGAAATCCACTATGATTGGGCGGCCTATTTATTCAATTCCAAAATAAAATGACATATTTAAATAGCTTCAATGAAAAAGAGGCAAAAGATGAAACAACCAAAAATATTTACATAAGATGATATCATATGTCTGATCTACATTTGCAGTAATTAATATTTTAGATGTTCTATGATCGTACAAAACAACCACAATTACAGACAAATCTCATTAACAATTAAAAAGAACCATGTGTCTATCTATGATCGTACAAAACAACCACCATTACATACAGTTCTCATTAAAAATTTAAATGAACAGTGTCTGGAGTCTGAAAATTTGTCATTGAAAATCCAGAATGTGTGAAAATGATATAGCTGGTTTGCTAAAACAACCATTATTACAGCAATTCTCATTAAAATTTAAAATGAACCCTGTGTCCAGAGTCTGAAGAGTCGTTGAAATTCCTCGATGCGTGAAAATGATATAGCTGGTTTGCTGAGCAGAAAAATTTGGATTATTGAAATAAAAACAAAATATCTTGCAGCAGAACAACCACCATTGCAAGACAATTCTCATTAAAAAAGAAAAATGAACACTGTGCCTAGAGCCTGAAGACAGTTCTCATTAAAAATATAAAATGAACACTGTGCCTAGAGTCTGAAATTGAAAATCCAGAATGTATGAAAATGAGATAACTGGTGTGCTAAAACAACCAGCATTACTGCAATTCTCATTAAAAATTAAAATAAACCCTGTGTCTAGAGTCTATAGAGTTATCATTGAAAATACACAATGTATGAAAACGAGATAATTGGACAGGCATTTTAATAAAAGCAAAATATTTTTAATCTTTTAATTGATCCACAATATCTCAGGAAAAAACCCAGATTATTTTGGGAAAGGACCAAATTATTTATTAAAAAATACAAGATATCTTATAACTTCTCCAGAATGAATCCATATTGGTGTATAAAACAAAAACAAGATATCTACTATATATTCACTTGATTTTCCAAATAACATATCTCATAAAACCGCCCAAACACTTCCGCCTCATAATAACATATCCCAAAAACACTTCCCCACATAAGTAACCTATCCCAAAAATAAAAACCCACCTAAACACTTACGATACCCTAAGTAAACCATCAATTCTTCAAAGTACAAAGCCTAGTCAACAACTTATTACTTCCCCTCATAATAACACATATCCCAGAAACACTTCCCCACTTCCCCCAGTAAGTAACATAACCCAAAAATAACGCCCAATAATAACAAATTCCTGAAATACTTCCCCCATAAGTAACGTATCCTTAAAAGAAAAACCGCCCAAACACTTCCACCACGTCCCCCTGATAAGTAACATATCCCAGAAACACTTCCCCTCGTAAGTAATATATCCACACAACAAAAAAAGGAAAGAAAATAAAATAAAACTAAAAAAACAAAAAACAAAAAAAGCCCAAACATACCATAGTACCAAAGTACACCCTCAATTCTTCAAAGTACAAAGCCAAGTCAATCAACTTTTTAAATACGACTATATCACAAAGCCAGAAAAATGACACAGATTATTAACAATCAACTTACTAAAAACCAGCATAGATCCATCTAAAGAGAGATCTACCAAGCACCGAGAGGGATCAAATCTCTCAAGATGCAAATCTTTTTTTAGAGTGGAAATGTTGAGAAAATGTGTAATTCAATGTTTATGGTTTTAGTTTATCTAATTTAAATTTAATTTAAGCAACATGTTATTTTTAATAATATTTTTTTTATTTTTTCATAAAAAGACACGTGTCAACTTTAGAATGAGCACAGAACTTTAGAATGAGCACTGAAGGAATTACACATCTCTTCCCTACTGGACTATAAAATGCACTGGGCTGTAGAATGCACCTATTTGGTACAATGAACATTTCACAAAGCCTGAAAAATGACAGATTACTAACAATCAACTTACTAAAAATGAACATGTCACAAAGCCAGATTTGAATCCAGGTAAAAGGCAACCACTCAAATTACTCACAATTGAGTACCATGTTTTTATTACCCATATATAGATGTATCATTTATAACCATCAACCCATTAAAAGAACCAATTAACTTACTAAAAACAACCATGTCATAAAGCCAGAAAAATTCAAAAATGACAGATTATCATTTATATCTAACATACCATTAAAAGAACCAATTAACTTTACTAAAAACAACCATGTCATAAAGCCAGAAAAATGACACAGATTGTTAACAATCAACTTACCAAAAATGAACTTATCACAAAGCTAGATTTGAATAAAAGTAAGAGGACAACAACTTTTTCTGACAAAAAAAAGCTTTTCCTGACCTTAAAAAAAAGCACAAAACCAAAAAACTTGAGTTACTCACAATATATATATTTCCATCAACCCATTAAAAGAGTACACTTCCATTGGAGAATGAAACCCATAAATTCATCAAGACACAATTAACCACCATGTTTTTTTTTTACTAAAACGGTTATGGGAATTTTATATTAACTTCTGGCTAAACAGCTGCCAGTAGCGTTACAAACAGTATTAGTATTTCTAATCCAGCATATGCATTATGTCCAGTGATACGGGCATAGTTATGCTAACAGATCCCTTTACAAAACTTCTGGACTTTGCTAAACAGACATAGAAATTCATAATAACGCATACATAGTAAAGAAAACTGGTTTTGCGTGGGTAAAACCGAGCAGAGAGGAGGGAATCCACTGAGTTTGGCTATGGGCCTGCCGAAGCGTTCTATCTTTGGATTCTTTCCATGCTCCTTGAGCAGTGCTTCTACCTTTTTCTCTAACTCTACCATCCGGTTCCCTATGCCTCCTAAGACATTGACAAGATCCTTCATACTCGTCATATTGTCCTCGAATATTTCCTCCCTGAGTTCTTTGAGCTCCTGGTTCATGCATTCCCAACGACTTGTTCCGGTTTTTTGCGTTCTGATCTGCTTGGTCTCCAGCTTGTTTACTGCGTTCTTCACTTCGTCCACGTCGATCTGAATTTGAGTGAGTCTTGCCTCGAAATTGGAGGACGAGCTTGCAGCCATCCTTGCTTGGCTCGACCAACGATCTACCTTGACCCCTGCGCGTGTTCTGAGAGTAGCCCAGCGATACCTTCGTCGTTTGACAGAGCAAATTGCAGATGGCACTGGGCGGGAGCTTCCTGATATAGGCCCGATCCTTCCTTTTCCTCAATCCCTTGGCCCGATTCTCAGCGATTTCCTCAGATTTTCCATGCTGGGTACGTGACTCTCTGGAGGGCATCGATTGGAGGCTATTCTCCTTGATCGTTGAGCCGATACTAGAAGAGCAAGAGCCATGTGAAGGGCTCTGTCCATGTTTTGTCTTGCTCCTGTACTTCCATCTCCTCGACTGCCTCAATTTGCACGCCTGCGTTTTGGATTCTTCTCTGTCTAAAGTCAGTCTTCTCTCTTTCTTGACAAGAGCAATCCTATTAGTCAGCTTTCCACGATCACTAAGGGATAGGCTCGTGATTTTCGATTCCATTGACGAGGATAACTCCCTTGCTCAAGGAGGCACCTATATTGGCTTCATGATCCACCATCTGGTTAAGGTTTCTAAGGATGTGGTAGTAGTGAACTTCAAAATCTTTCATCTAGGCTTTGACCTTCCGGTGGTAGTGGGCCAAGCCCATTTTATTAGGGGTCTTCTTCAAATTGAGAGCCTGAATGATGATCCTGGAATCACCTATGATAGCCAACTTCTTGATGGATAATCTTCTGGCTTGAGCCATACCTTGCCAAATGGCGAGAATTTCAGCTATGTTATTTGTGTTTTGACCCAACCCCCAGGAGAAATTGAGGACAAATTTCCTTAAATTTCCTTGAATAGTCTAGCAAGACCCCCCCGCTTCCCGCAGGTCCGGGCTTTCCTTTCGAGGCCCCATCCACATGCAGAATGTGCTCCTTCAGTGAAGATCTCAACTTTATGAACTCTTGCTCCTCTAACCCGATTTCCCACGGAGAGTAATGCTTTGAAGTGTTCTTGGTTCTGGCTAGAAGGGAGGGTTCTAGGCCATGAAACCAGCTGTACTCATCTTTGTCTGGGGTAACCTCATTGGTGATTTTAGTATTAGAAACTACCAGCTCTCTTAGCAGCGACTTCACTTTGATTGCAACTTGCGCCAGCGTCCCTGCCATATCCCTTAAGATTCTGTTATTACGTTCCAGCCACAATTTCCAGCAGAGGATTTTTGGAACCCACATCCAGCACTATTTTAACAACTTCAACCTGGAGAAGGAGAAGGGAGCAATTTCAGGCCAGGAGGCAAACAAAGAGGTGACAGAAGGAGGGAGGATTAGATTCAGCTGTTCAAGAAAGATATTCCACAGGTTTAAAGCAAAGGGGCACTGAAGAAAAAGGTGGATCGAGATTTCCTCATGGCAGACACAAAGAGGGCATCGTGAGGGCCCTTCCCAACCTCATTTTACAAGGTTGTCCCAAGACAGAATACTATCGTGCAAGAGGGACCAGCAGAAGAGATCAATTTTGGGGAGGGAGGAATGAAGCCAGAGGTTTCTCCACCATTCTGGAAATGCTTCTTCCTAATGTGTCTATCATGCCATGCTTTTTCTCTAACTTTCTATACTTGCTGCTGGAAACCTGCAATGAATCTGTCTTCTTCTAGTTCCAGTATCTTCGACAACCTTTCATTCAACATGGTTGGATCATCCATCTCTGTGAAGGCAGATATTCTAAGGCTAGGAACAATGTACTCCATGGGCATAACTGCTTCTTGGCCATATACCAGCCTAAAAGGTGTGTGGCCTGTCAACTTCTTGCAAGTGGTTCTATAAGCCCATAATACTGTTGAAATTCTAAGATCCCAATCATTTCTGTTAACATTGCAAACCTTCGTCAGAGCGTGCTCAAGAATCTTGTTAAAGGCTTCAACAGTGCCATTTGCTTGAGGATGGTAGGCAGTACACTTCTGATGATATACTTGAAATTCTTGGGTCAATGCTTCAATAGTCTTATTCAAAAAATGTGATCCTTGATTACTCATAAGAATTCTAGGACACCCAAACCTCGACAAGATATTATCAAATATGAACTTCGCAGCTGTAGCAACGCTACAGTCCTTGACTAGTTGAGATTCGACCCAACGAGTAAGGTAATCAGTTGCTGTAATAATGTATCTTGCTCCAGATTTCTTTGCAGGGGGATTGATTGGTCCAATAAAATCAATAGCCCACTTGTCAAATGCTTGTAAAGTTACCTGTGGAACCAGAAGCATCTCATCCCTCCTGGATGGTTTGCCTAGCTGTGGCAATACTCTCTTGCATCCTTATGAATCGTAGGCCACCACAATCCAGCTGTCAAAATCTTCTGTGTCGTAGCTTTTCCTGCATAATGACCTCCTACTGCTCCAGAATGTGCATCAACCAAAATCAATGGCTTTTCATGCTCCGAGACACATCTACGCAGTATTTCATCTGGTCCCATCTTATATAGCTGTCCTGCAATCAAAGTAAAGTCAGCTGCTCTAACCACCAGCTGCTTCTTCTGCTGTGTTGTCATCTCAGAGGGTGCAAAACCTGTAGTCAAGTACCGAACAATATCCTGAAAATAGTCATCAACCATCTGGATGGCAAACAACTGGGCATCAAGAAGACCTTCGTCCAGACTAGTGGGCTCTTCTCCTGACTCGAGCCTCGACAAGTGGTCAGGCCCCAAGTTAAGTTTTCTCGGCTTAACTATGATCTCAAAGTCATACTCTTGAAACAAAATCAGCCATCTGCATATCCTTCCACCTAACACAAGCTTGTTAACCAAATACTTCAAAGCAGAATGGTCAATGAACATCTTGAAATGAGATCCTAACAAATAATGTCGAAATTTCTGCAAGGCATAAACCATAGCTAGACCTTCTCGTTCTGTCGTAGTATAATTCTTTTCTGCTGTGGACAATTTTCTACTTGCAAAAGCAATAGGGTGATCAATATTACCTTCACCTAACTAAGCCAATACTACACCTAAAGCAATGGAAGATGCATCGACATGAACATGAAACTCCTTACTCCAGTCAGGGAATACTAAGATAGGGGTAGTTACCATCTTTTCTTTCAAAATATCCAAGCTTTCCTGACATTCAGGTGTCCACTCAAACTTAATATTTTTCTTCAATTTCTTTTCCATAGGGGCTGTATTCTGAGCATATCCTTTAATGAATTTCCTGTAATATCCAGTATGACCAAGCGTAGTGCGAAGTTGCTTAACAGACTTCAGAGGTGGCAAGTTCACAATAATGGCTATCTTCGCAAGATCCACCATCAATCCTTGCTTGCATACAATGTGACCTAGCAGAATTCCAAAAGGTGCACAAAAGATACACTTCTTCAGGTTCAATGAAATCTGATGTTGTCTACACTTGTCCAGCATAAGTCTTAAACTGGCTCTATGAACTTTCAATAAACCAAAGATAGTCCAATCATCAAAGTAAACTTCCAAGAACTTATGTATAAATTCCTTAAATGCAGATATGACTACTCTGGAAAACATAGCAGGCGCATTCTTCAATCCAAAAGGCATAACAGTATATTGAAAAGATCTCATTTCTGTAGCGAAGGTTGTTTTATGTCGATCCTCTGGAGCAATTATGATCTGATGGTAACCTGAAAATCCATCAGTGAAAGAATACACCTCTTGACCTCCGACATTGTCTAAAACTTCATCTGTAAAGGGAGTAAGAAAAAGATCATGTAAACAGGCATCGTTCAGCTTCCTCAGGTCAACACAGATTCTGATTTCTCCCTTGGTCTTCTTTTCTTGTACCACCATAGGGCTGACCCATTCGGACTCTTCAACAGGCTCAATGATTCCTGTAGCGAGCATCTTATCTAGCTCCATCCTGACTTTTTCTTTATACTTAGGGTTCAGCCTATAAAGGCACTGCTTCACAGGCTTCGCATCAGCTTTCAAAGGTATTTTTATCACTCCTATATCACCAAGGATACCTTTCATTTCTGAGAACTTCGTCGAAAATAAGTCCTGATACTCATGGAGGAGTTCAGTCACTTTGCTCACCATTTCTTCGTCCTAATAATCTCCAATGGTAGCGTACTTAGGCATTCCTTCTGATCCAATGTTTACTTTCCTTGTCTTCAAGGGCTGGGTCACTTCAGGTGATTCGACTGCTGGTCCATGTACTTCGCAATGTCCTTCTGACTCAAGAATATTAATGTTGCGAGGGTCATCATCTTCATCAATGGCGAGGTTATAGCATTCTACTGCATTAGCTTCTTGTTCCTTCCAATCAAGTTGGTACTCGGCTATTTCTTTATCATCAAACACCCTAGTATGGATCAACCTAATAGCTATGTCCAAAGCAGGGCAAACGTCAGTAATAGAAAATGTGAGCACAAAACTATCAGCAAGGCTAACCCAACTTACAGTACCATGGCGAAGCTCCACCTCCGCATACCAGTTCTTTGCTACAGGTTCTAGAGTGTGTACAAACCTATGTACCCATTCTTCACAAGGTACATGCTTCCATGCTTCATAACACTGCTCCAAATGTTCCTGAGGGCTAGTCTTACCATTAAATCTGCTTCGTACCTCCTGAGGTTGATCCATGAATCTCAGGCGAAGAAACTTTTGACAAGCTCCCCAACTATGAATATACTTTTTATGACCATTCCACCATCTAGCAGCTGTGGCTCTGAATACTAAATCTAGAGTCTCCATTTTTTGTGAATCTGGTACTTGCTCTGAGAATTGTACAATTAAATCTTCTAGCTCTGTCAAGCCATCAAAAGTAGGTAAGATTCTTGTCTGTGAGCCAACCCATCTAATAGACTTGGTAATTCTTGCACATCGATGTCGATGTAGCTCATAAAGTCTATTCTGCCAATTCTCTAGGCCTTCGTCTGAATCAATCATGCAGGAACTGTCACACTGCCAATCCATTATACCTTCAACAGTAGGGTTAACATAGTCTTCTTCTTTAGCTGTGATGTTATAAATATGATCCAAAACATCTTGATCTTCATCTCTGACTGGCTCTGTAAACCTTTCTCCTTGAGGAGGGTCCAACGGTACTATGACTCTCAAGCCTTTTCCTTCAAAAGTCATCTGTCTATTCTTAAGGTTGATTACTGCATAATTGTCTATTGCCCATTCAATTCCTAGCAAGGCTGGATAGGGGTTGCTATCATCAATTATTTCAATGACTTCAAAATCTGCCAAGGTACTGACTCCATCAATATCCACTGGTACACGAGGGAATCTTCCCAAGGGCACAATCTTCTGCTGATTGGCTAATCTCAACTGTATAGGGGACCATTCAAGCGTAGGTTTTCCCATTTGTTCCCATGTCTGCTTAGTTAGGACATTCAATTCTAATCCCAAGTCTAAAATGATATCAGTCATGTCATAATCTCCTATCTAAGCATGCAATCTCATTTCTCTTCCAGTCCTTCTAACTCTATTAACAGTTTTTCCTTTATCAGAGCTTCGCTGAGGTTCGCAAGACGCAATAACTAACTCATTCAAAGCATTCTGAATTCTTAATAGCTTCATACAACTCTGTAAAAATGATGTCAGTGTACTTACTTGATCCGACGAAGCTTCTTGAAACTGTAACTGATGTTGATGTTGTTGCGCAGTTGCTACTGATGTTCTCGGATCAGCAAAGTCTTTTTTAGCTTCCATAAATGTTCATTTTTCTCTTCCAACATCGGATTCATACCAATCTGAGCCTCACCTCATCACCAACATCCATGTTGGTTGTCCCAACATCGCGACGCATACCGTTATAAGTCAGCTACCCATCAATAGCAGACCCACTCCAAGCCCCACCCTTACTATTGTACCGCCATTTACACCTAGTGGCAATGGCCCTATCATTCCCACAGTGCCCCCATTCACACCTAGGGGCAGTGACCTAGTTGGAACCATAATACCACCTCTCATACCAGGGGGCAATGGCCCGTCGAACACCATCCCGACTATCCCTGTCACGGGAAGTCAACTTCAGGTGCCCCAAGTCATGCAAGGACACCAAGTTCTTGCAAACTCCAGCGCCACCGCCGACCCCTCCCACATCAGTCTTGGGGCTAATCTCTCATTCATGGCACGCCTCAACTTGCCAGATTTGGCTAGATTTAACCAATGACTCAAATCTTCCACCAACCCCACTGGCCTCCTATGCCAACTAAGCTCTCATCAGACATCCCAAAGTTTGAAGGGAAGGCAAGAGAGTGCCCCAAAAACCATATCATGACAATTCATCTATGGTGCTCATCAAACAGCATGATGGATGGTTCAATCAAACTCAGGCTGTTCCAGCCCACCCTCACAGATGCTGCAGCCAAGTGGTACATTGAGCTTCCACAAGCCACCTACCCAAGCTTCAACTCTTTAGCCTTCATGTTCCTGTAATATTTCCAACTCCATGTCCGCTATGACGAGGTCGTGGAGATACTCCTATCTTGCTGCCAAAATACGGCAACTCAAATAACCGACCACATCCACGAGTGGCGACGACGCTGAAGCTTGTGCAAGATTCAACTGGAAAATGGGATATTCCTCGATTGGTTTTTAAATACCTTGCTACCACCCATAGCTAAGGACGTCACCTCTAAGCGCCATCGGTTTGAGGAAGAGGCCATCATGAAGGCACAACAATTTGATTTAATTTATGCTCAGTCAAGATACCTGTACACCATTCTTCCTAACGCTCCATGTGCCAGTACTTACCACCGTGACACACCGGGAACATCCCATGTTGCGGATGGAATAATAGGTTCGATTTCCCATCACCTACAGTGCCATGCACCACCTCCTATGACCCCAACGCAACCAAGTAACACCACAAGTGTTGCCCACCCGAACCAACCCCCAACTAAAGGTTGATGTCTCATTCCGGAGCCACAACCTCCTACGCACAACCTGTGCAAACACCAACTTGGCCCGCACAACGGTATCCAAGACAAAATGACCGAATTTGTAGGCCCCCCACAAACCCAAGTCTACTATGCACCACCTGTGCAAGTCGCTTCGGCCCCCGCCCCAACTTCGCCAACACCCTTAGCACAGGTTTTTGCTCAGTAGAATCATCCCACCAACCAACCCCCAATAATCAACAAGGGCAAGGTAGAAATAACCAAGCTAGGAATCAGGGTAGTAATCAACCACGAGGAGGCGGCCAACGGCCAAATCCCCCCAACAATACCAAGGCAAACCAACCACCTCAAAACCCCCAACAACCAAACTAACCTAGACGCGCAATGCTCTGTTACGCACAAATCAGCCATGCAAACTATGCTACGTCTACGGGCACTATACGCATGAGTGACCCTTCATGGGCATCGCCAAACATGTTCATCAGAACGAAGCTCAGCATAGTAACAATGCGACAGTTCCAGCTCAACTCAACCTAGCGCCACCAGGCCCTCCACCCATGGTGCTCCAAGGGTTGGTAGCAATCGCACCCATGCCCCCACTTGCCCCCGCAACCCCTGCTACGGCCTCGCCTACAAAGACAGGTTCACTACCTGCTAGCCATGACAACAGAAGAGGTCAACTTACAGACCAGGCGAACCCAGTATGGATCCACTACTCAAACGGTTGACCCATCAACGACGTCCATGTCTAACACAACCAAAATCCCTCTTCACTTACCCACTTTCCCACAACCCCCCATGCGTTCGATTGCCAACAATGCCACAACTAGAGCCACAGTGAACTACAGCATCGTTGAGAAATTGGCCCAATCACCCACAACCATGTCCGCTCTGGAAGTATTGAAAACATGCCTGCCACAACGAAAAGCATTGTTGGCCGCGTTCGACGCTGTAGATCCCTCCGACTCCAAACTTATCCCATTTGATTTGGACAACGGAGAACCTAGAATGCCATCAACCCTCGCCTTCCAAATTTCGATATCAATTCAAAATTTGGTCGATCGATGCATCATAGACAAAGGGGCATCAACTTGCGTCATGTCGACATTGGTCTAGCAGAAACTTGGATCCCCTCTCCCAACAATACCAAGGCAAACCAGCCACCTCAAAACCCCCAACAACCAAACCCACCTAGACACAACGCTCCGTTACGCACAAATCAGCCATGCAAACTATGCTACATCTACGAGCACTATACGCATGAGCGCCCCTTCATGGGCCGCGCCAAGCATGTTCTTCAGAACGAAGCTCAGCACAGTAACAATGCGACAGTTCCAGCTCAACTCAACCCAACGCCACCAGGCCCTCCACCCATGGTGCTCCAAAACCCGTCACTCCACTGTTTTCCACCTTATGATGTTCCCTCACGACGAGAAGATCGTGACAGTGGACCAACTAACTTACCACGATCCACAAGGGCCAATAACACCAACCAATGGTATCCCTATTGTTAATACCGCCTTTGATAGTGCGGCCACCCCCTCATTATTGGCAGTAGGCCTCGAGTTATTTGTCTAACACTTCCATGACGGCTTCCTTCCCTTAAGAGTAAACATGTGATGAAGTCAGAATTGAACCGAATTGAACCAAGGTGAGAAGGATAACTTAAGTTTCAACACAAACCACACCCACCAATCCAACTCATTAAGAACAAAAATGTGACAATGTAAGAATTGAACCAAGGTAAAAAAGATAACTTTCAACTCAAACTACAACCACTCCCCACAGCCACCCAACAATCAACTTACTCAAAGTAAACATGTGAGAATGATACCCAATGTAAACCATAAATTCATCAAGACACAAAGTGAAATCAAAATCAAGTAATGAATAGATCATATAGCTCATCAACAATCAACTCACTAAGAGTGAACATGTGACGACAAAGTCGAAATTTTTTTCTAACAACATCTTGAATTACTCACAATTAACAACCATATATATCCATCAAACCATTAAAAGAACCAATTAAAAGAGTTCACTTCCTTTAGAGAATGGTACCCAATGTAAACCATAAATTCACCAAGACAAACGAAATCAAAATCAAGTTATGAATAGATCACATAGCTCACCAACAATCAACTCACTAAGAGTAAACACATGTGACAAAGTCAGCTTGAATTACTCACAATTAACAACCATGTTATTACCAGCGTAAATCCAAATCCTAGGCTCTATCAAGCGTCGAGATGGATCAAATCTCTCGAAGTGTAAACCTATTCTTAGGTATCCACTGCTTTTATTCAAACCAAAAGACACATCTTTTTATTTAAGGTCCACATATAATATTTTTATTATTAATATTTAATATTATTTATGGCCGACATATAATATTTTTATTATTAATATTTAATATTATTTATGGCCGACATATAATATTTTTTATTATTTTTTATTTTGTTAGGAACGAACATTGAATCATTTCCCCACACATGGTTTATAACCATGGGTTGTTTAGGAAGCCTTGCACATGGCCTTAAAACCATTTGCAAGGCCCTCCTAAACCATGTACAATAGAACCATGGGTTGTTTAGGAGGCCTTGCACATGGTTGTGCAAAGCCTCCTAAACCGTGTACAATAAAACCATGGGTTGTTTAGAATTCCTTGCACATGGTTTTAAAACCATGTGCATGGCCAACATTTTTTTGCGATAATTCACGTTTTTGTTTTTTTCTTGACCCACATATTTTTTTAAGGATAATTAAATTTTTACTTTTTTATTGTTTTGTTAGGTAGGAAGATTACAACATCTCCCCATATTAGATTGTTTTTATGGAAACATTTATTTTGGCCTATTAGAAAGTTTATTTTTTATTAATAAAAATAACCTTAGGAAAGTGATATTATTTTTTATTTTGTGTTACAAAATCTCTCCCATAATATTCACTATCACTATTATTTTTTGCCGACATGTTACAAACGTTACTAACGTTACATCACGTTACAAGATCTCCCCCATATTGGGCTGTAGAGCGCCTCTCGACGCAATTACCCTCACGAAATATCATATATATCCATCAAACCATTAAAAGAACCAATTAAAAGACTCACTCAGAGCAAACATGTGACAGAGTAAGCTTGAATTACTCACAATTAACAACCATGTTATTATTACCCTCACGAAATATCATATATATCCATCAAACCATTAAAAGAACCAATTAAAAGAGTTCACTTCCATTGGAGAATGGTACCCAATGTAAACCATAAATTCATCAACACAAAGAAAAAACAAAATCAAGTTATGAATAGATCACATAGCTCATCAACAAGCAACTCACTAAGAGTAAACAATCAACAATCAACTCACTAAGAGTAAACATGTGACAGTCAAAATTGAACCGAATTGAGAAGGATAACTTGAGTTTCAACACAAACCACACCCACCAATCCAACTCACTAAGAACAAACATGTGACAATGTAAGAACTGAACCAAGATAATAAAAAAAAAAGATAACTTTCAACTCAACTACACCAACCACCCAACAATCAAGTCACTCAGAGTAAACATGTGACAAAGTAAGAATTGGTTTTGACAAAGTAAGAATTGAACCAAGATGAAAAAAATAACTTTCAACACAAACCACACCCACCAATCAACTCACTAAGAGTGAACATGTAACAATGTAAACAGAAACCACACCCACAAATCAACTAACTAAGAGTAAACATGTAACAATGTAAGAATTGTAAAAACAGGAAGAAGCTGCGTTGATGATTTGGCAAATCTCGACGTTTCGATCCCTACTCTGGGATCATCATCAGGAGACAACTGAAGCGTGATAAAAGATCAAGAAGCCCATCAGTATTTATATAGTTAGTGTGCAGGTTCTAGGTTTTTCAAGTCGGTTTCAATTTTTAATTCTTGTGTTTAAATTTTAAATTTAAATTAAATATTTTAATTTTAAATTTTAATTATTACTATTATGAGAATTAAAATAAAGTTTTTCAATAGACACAAGAAATCTGCCCTTGCGGAACACGCACACAAAACCGGTCACCACATCTGCCTTGAAGACGCCAAAGTCATTGCTAGAGAGGACAACCTGTTAAGAAGAAAAATTAGAGAGAAAATCGAAATTAACCTTAGTAAGAATTGCCTTAACAGAGACGATGGTGCCAAAATTAGTGATTCTTGGAAACCACTCATTCACTCCCTGCAAATCAAGGAAAGACGTTTCACCAACGACAATTAGAACTCCCAACCCTAACTAAAACTTTAAGAAAAAGGTTTCCCTCGACTCCTTTGCCACCCTAAATTATCCTTTCGCCTAAGTTCCCCAAACTTTCCGCAGACCTTTCCAATCTAACCTTCTCTTCAAACCTAATAAAAATTTTAAATTATAAAGCTCATCTTCCCCTTTTAGGATAATAATCTCTTGGTTAGGTTAATTATTTTAAGAAAAACTCTCAACTTTATTAGTTAAATAAAAATTAAAAATCAAAATTAATTAAAAAGCTTTTAATATTAAAACAAAAAAATTTGTAACTTATAAACTTAAAAAGTTTTTAAATTACATATTAATCCTTAAAATTAAAAAACAAACATCTTTAAAACCAAATTAAAAAACTTTATTAAATTAGTTTTAGAAAAAACCCCTCAACCTTTTGGTTAAAAGAATTTTAAAATTTTAATAAAAATTAATAAAAATCAAAAATTTAAACCAAAAAAATTTTAAATATTAAAACAAAAAAATTTTAATAAACTTTTTGGTAACTTAGAAACATAAAAACTTCTTAACTTACATAATAATCAAGGTTTTTAAAAATTAAAAAACAAACATTTCTAAACCATTAAAAAACTTTATTTTAATTCTCATAATAGTAATAATTAAAATTTAAAATTAAAATATTTAATTTAAATTTAAAATTTAAACACAAGAATTAAAAATTGAAACCGACTTGAAAAACCTGGAACCTCCACACTAACTATATAAATACTGATGGGCTTCTTGATCTTTTATCACGCTTCAGTTGTCTCCTGATGATGATCCCAGAGTAGGGATCGAAACGTCGAGATTTGCCAAATCATCAACGCAGCTTCTTCCCGTTTTTACATTTCTCCACTGCGTAAAATGACTACTTTCAAATGTAAGAATTGATTAACTTAAGAGTGAACATGTAATAATGTAAGAATTGAAACAAGGTGATAAACACACCCACCAATCAACTCACTAAGAGTGAACATGTAACAATGTAAGAATGTTCAACACAAAACACACCCACCAATCAACTCACTAAGAGTGAACATGTAACAATGTAAGAATTGAAACAAGGTGAGAAAGATGACTTTCAACACAAAACACATCCACCAATCAACTCACTAAGAGTGAACATCTAACAATGTAAGAATTGAACCAAGATGAGAAAGATAACTTTCCACATAAAACACACCCACCAATCAACTCACTAAGAGTGAACATGTAACAATGTAAGAAATGAACCAAGGTGAGAAAGATACCTTTCAACACAAACCAAACCCACCAATCAAACTCACTAAGACTGAACATGTAGCAATGTAAGAATTGAACCAAGGTGAGAAAGATTAACTTTCAACTCAAACTACACCCACCCAATTGACACAATCATGTCAATTACCCTCACCCGAAAAAACAATCCTCCGGCCATTTAAACTATGTATTAGATATAAAAATAGTTAACAATAACATTTCATCTTGTTATTCTTATATGTTCGTAATACTCTATTCATCGGTTCTACATAAAAACTTCTTGTAGTATACAAATTATTTAACATCCTTCCAAAATCAACTGCTAAAATTCCAACATGTTTTTACTTCAAATCCAATCAAATACATGAGCATTTTCAACGAGTGTAAATACTAATATGATAAGCCAGAGACATAAAAACCAATATTTTCAGTTTGCCACCGCCTTCAAAGACTCGTTGAAATGAAATTTTCTATAGAAGCTTGATACATAGAAGGCTATTGCTCAAAACGTAGATAAGTATTGACAGTGAGGCTGACAAATCGATGACTGACCTGCATAAAACCTGCCTTGCAAAGATCGCAACGCATTCGCAGCTTGTTCTTCTTCCCGAAATTGCACATATACATTCCCAACCTGTACAAAAGTAAACCAAGTTGACAACATCGGCAAAAAAACAACCCCAAAATCTTCGTAAACAACAAGCGCCAAAGTGCCAACAACAAGCGCCAAAGTGCCAATAATAAAATAACTTCAACATGCCAGGAGGCAAAACAAGCAAAGCCTTACAAAACCCAATAATAGCATGTTGAAAGAACATTGAGAAAACCATACTTTAATTTGTAACAGTGTATACTTCAATAATATGACACAAGTGTTCAACAGAATAGGGGAAAAAAAGGTCTTGCTACCAGTTTTAAGAGACAAAAGAACATGGTTAGGTAGGGACGATACTCACCATATGATCAGCCAAATTGTCACAAACGTTCAAGCTCTCAAGTTCTCCATACTTGCCGAGTTCTTCAAACAAATCTTCGTAAAAGTCCTGCAGATACCCAAGTTTACTTGAGATAGAACCACTCATGTTGTCATAATGTCATAATGATTTATTTATAAAAAGAAAACAAGATGAAAAATGGTAAAAGGCAGAAATGCATTGCACACCTAATATATTCGTAAAAATAGAATATTACATCCCCTATAAGATCCTGAGAGAAACATTGCTACAATCATTAACACGTGTGATAAAAAAAAAATTATCTAAGTCAGCATGGATGATAGAGAAATAACGTATTTCAATTTGCATTTACGAAAGTAAGATAAAATAAAAACAGAAGAAAGGAGAATACCAGTGAATTGTAGTGGCATAGCTACATCCACTATGAAGTTAGACACTATCAAATACTGTACATGACAGACAACCCAGCTTAGGAGCACATAAAAACATTACTAGCAAACAAACACAATTTGATATATAGGTACAAACACACTTATCCAACAATTAATGGCCGATAACAAGAAAGACCAACTCAGCAGAATGTCAAGAAAATGACTAATTGCAAGGGACAGAATGAATTGATACAAAATAGAGCAACTCAGGATATGACTAATTGCAAGTGACAGAATGAATTGATGATAGATAATAAATTGTAAATGTTCAAAAATGGATAAAATGGAGAAGAAACGGCCAAACAAGGAAACAATATACAAGACTGAAAACATGAACAAATCATCTACTTGTTCAAAATGGAACAAAACGACGGAGAAAGAATTAGCAGTATAAGAAAACGACAAGAAAAAAATTAGGACTGCAAACATACACAGATCATACTACCAGGAAGATCATTCAAAGCAAATACGAATGCATCATTAGTAAATGATAGAATGTCTTGATAGTTATCAAATTGCATATGTTTGAAAATGGAGCGACATTATGAGGAGAAAATTTTGGCGCTGCAAGAAAACATTTAAAAGCCAATTTACGCATGGAAACATTACACTTCATAGCAATGAATAGATATGAAAACAAATACTTATGAGAAAAACGATATATATTCTGGACAGAGGGCTTTTAACATTACAAATGGAACACAATATTTTAGAATGTTGGAGAGAAATCCTTTCATACAAGGCAAACACCAATCATAATGAAATATAGAAATGGAACAAATGAAAGATGCCATAATCTAGTTCAACCTGTAACAAACCCCTTGCATTCAAAGAGAAAAATATATCAGTCAACATTCAACGGGACATATCCTATTAAAAAACAAAGCACAGAGCACAACGACTATTTAAATGTTGTAATTAATACCTAGCGAGTAACTTTATTTGAGGCTTAGGTAATAAGATAAAATATTGAGATAAGTCAATATACCTCGAAATGTTCCTGAATCTTTCGAGGATCCATTGCGTGACCTTGGATATCCATTCCAGGAGTTACCATATCAGGTCTCTGGTACATATTTGAAAGCAATATGGTGGGACTGATGGTTGGTCTCGTGTGCAGCCTCGAACACCGATCCCCATGCCTGCATGCTCCAATCTTAAAATAGAAAGGGCAGTTGACCCTGTCTTTCTCGGTACCAAAGATGGAAGCTAAATGCTCCGCCATCAATCTGTTCTACTCAATGATCTAGCAGGCCAGGGCAGAAAGGTATATGAACAAGTTCTTTAACCTAGCAACACAAAGTTCAATAGATTAGCTCGTTGTTCAAAATAAATGAGAAGGGAACTTGGCGAAAACTACAGTAATCAAGAAATGCTACCCAGAAAGAAAGTCATTGAGGAATAAGAAACCCAGGAGCCGGGCAAGAAATTCCTTGAAAAATTGCTCCTTATTAATCTAACGCAAAGATTTAATGTAAAATGCAAATAAGTACAGAAAGAAAAAGTACCAACAAAATAAAATCTAAAAATGATAAATCCCCAAAAATGCATCTGAAAATTACATTCGAGGGTGATGAGGGATTCAACTGCCATATTTTTACTAAAAAAGTATGTGTTATATATTGATCTGAACCTCTCTCTTAACCCTGGATTTCAAATACCCAAAATAAAAAAGATAAGATGTTGCATAGACATAAGATAAACGTTTTAAATAGATATCCACTAATAAGCATGTTCAAAGGTTGTTACACCTTTCAAAAACGAAAGGTAAGATTTCTCTTAAGAAAATTACGAATATTGTAGGACCTACATACAAGCCCCTGGGTGAAAGACCTAGTCTGCTGCACTTCTTCGTCACATTGAGCTTAAAAAGACCATGAAGAAAAGGTTGGCATGTACAGCAAGGAGCTGTATAAGGCCCAAATACATATGTTTAGGAAAAAAGAATTAGAGCCGTGAGGGCCAACTAAGGTGAACCCCTGTGGTGAGAACAACAGTATTTACTCCCCTGCATTTGGTTTTACAGAGCGAAAGATTATGAGAAGACATTGATCTAGCAACCATGATACGCTAAGAGAAAAGTGTTGCACTCAAAACCTCGGATGAAGAACATGCAAAGCCCATTCCGTTAATGGCAAAACCCTAGAATTTCGCCACAGTCGCCTAGCATTACCGCATTGACAAATTCTAATCAGCAAACCCTAGCTGTTTACGGCAAGGAATAAAGAATAAGTAATCCTAACCTGGGAAGCATAAACACGATGAGAAACACACTAGATCAAAAGTGGAAATACTATGCCTCGCTTCTAAGGCGCAAACACTTGGGCATTCGAAAGGAATCGAAAACAAAGGCCACAAAGAAAGCTAGCAAAACCCTTAAATTAAGAAATTGCATTGATGATCAAATACTCTGCAGGATTCGAACAAAGCTTGCTGTATGAAGTTAAGACGGACATATTAAAGAGATGACGATTTATTTTGGAATTTTACCTGCAGACAACCTATATTTCGCCAACCGCGTCAATTTCGCACCCCACGTCCTGAGATCGATCCGTGAAAATTAAGTTGGGGCTACCGAAGATTAAGAATAGATCTGCAACTTTCCACAATCAAACTCTGGCTCCCTCCTCGACCTCTATTAAACCCTGAATAGCTCTCTTTACAAACCCCTACTTCATGTCTTCCTCTATCCTCACCCCCAAAGTGGTTAATTTATAAGGACACTTATTTAAGACATTGACACGTCAACTTAGAAAGGTTCCAACAAAAATATTTAAAAAGTGGCAATGAAAAAGGATAAAAACACTTCAGTTCGCTTCTCCATGTCATTCATATTATTAAAAACATTCTTTATTATTATTTTTTGGCTTCAAATTCCATGTATTCATAATCAAAGTTAAATGGTTAAATTATAGGACAAACTCATCAAAGATTCCTAAGTGTGAATGGAATCTCATATATAGGAGAATCAGAGTGGCTCCTAAACACCATTATACAAAACAAAAATCTATATTTCATTATTGTAGGGAGAGACACCAATAGTGGTGGAGGACCACTCATAAAAAGAAATCACATCAACATTTCATAAACCAAAATAGTATAAGATATATTTAAATAATAAAAATATTTAATTAAATAAATATAGAAAGTTTAAAAGTTTTTCAAAATTGCTCATAAATCGACTTGGCTTACCAATGTCTCAAAATTGAGCCTTTATGTCTAGCTATTAATGCTTGACAGGCCAGCTTTTCAAAACATCTTGTCATTGTGACCACATACAGTGTTTTGACTGAAAAAAAATGACTTCACACCTTGAACCATCCTAAAATGTCCAACCAAACAATACTCATGCACTATCAAATCTACGCCAACGAATGACAAATGGAACATCTCTATCAAGCTTCATGCACATCACTAATCCAATACTCGTCCCCACCTGCACAAGTAAACAAAATGAAGTGTTCAGCCTCACCTACTGAATGTATCCACAACCCAACCCTAGCAATGCAATAAATTACCATCATCACACTAAAATCAACAAATCAACCATTAATTAGATTACCAACAAGAGGATAACCCATGATAAACTGCAATATGCAGTTAATTCAATGTCAACCAAACCTTTCAACTTATATAATCAACCAGTAAACTCATCAAAAGCACAATAATCCATTAAGATGATCAAACACTCGAGGATCAATCACGCCAACCATTCGATCATACTACAACCAATCACATCTACACATTTAGGAAAACAAATTTTAAATCCATGCTAGTAGCATCCAACATCCATCATTAATAGTGTGATACTATAAATTAATAACAATGTTACTCATTTTACCATTTTTGCAATTCACAAGTGGAACTGTTTAGCATATCAGTTCCTCACAAAACATACTTGGATTAGCTATTTTTACAGTCAATGTTTTATAAGTGTTTATATGCCATTGTTTATATGTCATTGTTTGTGTGTTCAAGCTAACCCCTCAATTGTTTCTCTTATCGGTTGTATTATACTCTAATTTTTAAACTCTATTTACGAAAAACTTTCATTTAAGCAAGCATTGTTATGGTTGAACCGTGTTGTTAATTGACTAGTATTTCCTCTCAGCATGCCTTCGTTTACATGTCACATATGTCCATACCATACCCAATCTAGAACAATTCCTAGCATTTGATCTGACATTCAAGTAAGGGGTTAAGCTAGGCTATTAAGACTATAAACTGCTAAGAGTGTGGACACTGCATGGGAATTTTTAAGGGATGCCAAAAAAATAAGTGTTTCCTAGTCGCAATACTCTACAAACAAACTTTCTAAACAAACTAACTAGTATAAGGCAGTGGAAAAATTTAGAGTATATAAGGCCCATACAACAATATGGTGTTATAGTAGAACTTATAGAATCTTAATTTGCACATTCACTGCCATGATATCCCCATTATGCATATCTTCAATTTAACAAATTCTTATGCTTTTTTTGCCTTTTAATCCACTTTTCAATCCTTGATAATTATTTACAATGATTATTCAAACATTTATTTCATCCCACAATATCATTGCATAATCAATATTTATTTGCAGCGAAAATAAAACAAGGATCATGGAAATATAACCATGCACAAGAGACACAAAGATTTTACCTTGAGAAATCCAAATGGGAGAAAACCCAACAACCTTTCTTAAGAAGAATATTTCCAATAATAAGAGTACAACAACAATAGAAGAACCTTAGCATAGGAGAGGCTCGCCCTCCTTCACAACAAACCCTAGTAAGGTAGATAATCTTCCAAGAGAAACAAGAGGATAAGAGAACCCCAAAATTATGCTTCATGTTTTTGCTAGGCCTTCCTTGGAGGTGTGCACTTGTGGAGAGAAGAAGATGTGTGATGTGAATGTGTTAAATGAAGTGCGAGAACACTTTTATTTATATTCTTCAATTGACTTGATTTTCACTCTTGAGGCCAACTTGTACTTTTGTCTTTTAAGGTCCAAGTTAGCCCTTTTACTGGGGTAGTTGTGCTCTTTCTTGCCTTCAACTTTCTCTGGACTTCTTGGGACTTCTTTGTTGACCATTTGTTATTAGAATCTTTCATCTTCTCAAGAAAGGTTGTCCATTGTGATGATGTTATACTTATATGTCACATGCACGTCTAATCACAACATAGAGCCTTAATATTTATTTGACCCACACTAAGAAGTCTCAATCGCTTCTTTAGTGCTCATGTCAAATTCAACATTAGGTTATACTTGTATATTTCACAAGGGAATGAAAGCCCCTAATAAAATAAATAAGTCAAACACTTTAATATAGAATCGATCACTATGTTACGAGAGGAGGAATTGTGAGAGCATCCTGGGGTCCATTCTCCACACCATATGATTGGGAGAGACTCTACCCCTGCTCGAGCCATTCACCTTTAGAATGTGAATGTATCATTCATTACTTGCCAAATCTGCATGGCCTCGCTGGCCAAATATGCATGCCTATCTATGAGTGAATGTCTGTCAGATTTTGCACTTGGAGAAACACCAACACTCCCTCTTAGTGAGGGAGACATTCTGCATCACCTCATGTTTTACACTTAGTGAGAACATCCACATTCTGCATCTTGAGTCTATTAAGACTACACCTGGGCCATTCCCCACTAGCCAAAATGGTTATTTTGGTGAGTGAATGTATCATTCTCCATCACCATAGATTCATGTGGAGAATGTTCCCAATGCAACTCATATGTACTACAATTGCATCTGTAATGTGTAATGTCCCAAATTTTGCATTGGGTCACAATGGCCAAATCACATTTTCCATATTCATGAAAGTTGTCAAAGGGATGTTAAAAGTCAAATATTTGCCAAGGAGGAAAATCACTAGTTTCATAGGTTGGGGGTGGAAGCTTTGAGATTTGGAACAAGGGGGATAATAAATGATGTTTAGACATTAGAAGAGGATAAATATTTAATAATGTATCTTATTAAATAAATTCAAGAGAAAATTGAAATGGCTATGGAGAATGGAGACACATGGATACTATGGGGCCCACTCAAGCTAGAATTCATATGTTAAATGGCATCCTCCTCTTGTAATTTCGAATCTATGGGAATCCTAATGTTTTGGGATGGATTATGAGGTTAATATACTTGTCCATATACTTCATAGGTCAAATTTGGGATGAATTCTAACTTACATGGGAGAGGAAGATCCAAATGGGAGTTTCATGGACACTTGGCTAGATTCCCCTTACATTTATAACATCTATGACACCAATGATGGAGATTCTATGACAGTTAAGACACAAGTCAGATCTGAAGGCTGACATACTGACATACTGATATGTCAAGACTGAATAGAGCATCTTAGATGTCGAATTTTGGAGTTGGAGAAGGCCAAGAGGCTCCTACTCAAATTTGGGAGAAGAGGGAAGGTGAAGAGAGAGGCCACATGGCATAGTATGAGTAGCCACACCAATTCGACTTGGCTTTGGTTTATGGATGTATTTGGAACCTTAGAAGACAAATAATGTTTATAAAATATAGGGATCGGCCATGAGAAGAAGCTTTTGCTCATTTGTGAATTGTGAGAGCTAGTGGATGACTAGTTTTCTTGCTTAAGCCAATTTCGAGGGTGAAAGATTCCCATCCTAATTGGTGTTTGGAAAGGTCACTCAGGTCTTTCATGGAGCTTTAATGGAGTCTTATTTGCAAGTGCAAGCTACGGGAAGTTCATGGACATCTCAATATCAGCTTGTTCTTCCATTCATCTCAAGTTTTCTCACCATATTTCAGCTCTATGGAGTGAGGTGCACTTGGAGAGCTATTCATATATATTCACCTACAAGAACTGATTGGAGGACCATAATACATCCTTAAACATAATAATTAAGTTATTATATCATTCATACACCTTATCTGAAGATTTGGGAGCAATTGGGCTGATTTGGAGACCAAGACACTAATACTAGTTAAGAGCCAAAATTGTGAAAAAATTGGAAAATTGGGCATTTTAATAAAATTCCAAAAAGGGGACATTACATAATGCATATGTATTGCATCTGCATCTATACTACATCTACATATGCATTGCAACCACATATGTATTTCAATAGCATATATACTACCATCTCAACATCTAGGTCGTTCACCTCTCGTGAATGTTTGCCACTCATCTGTAAAACCGTCACGATGTATGGGCCATTCATCGCTCGTGAATGTATGTCATTCATATGTCCAACCATCACCACTCCCTCTTAGCGAGGGAGTAATTCTCCGTCGTTCCAAGCTTTCCCATGAAGTATACAAACTTTGCCTTGGACAGAGTCTTGGTGAGAATGTCAGCTATCTACTCATTTATGCATATGCACCGGAGCTTCACTACTCCCTTCTGCACCATGTATAGGATGAAGTGATATTTAATCTCTATATCAAGTAGTCATGTCACATTGGTCACAATTTTCTCTACTTGATCCAAATGGGTATAGGTGGCCACCCACCTATTCCACTAGCTCAAAACAATTTTCCATTTTGGCAATTTTCTTGTAATTCTCTACGATTTGTTGGGTACCAATCTTTTGGGGCCATTTTTAGACCCTAAACGATGTTTTTTGGCAATTCAAAAGTTGTAAAGCTTAGATAGACCTTTCCAATGGGCTATCAAGCGCCCCAAACGGAGACCGAGAAGTTGGTTGTTCAATGAACCACCTTTGGGCCGCAAACTTTATGACGATTCATCTCCTGGGGTTGGGTTTATGGTTTCTGCCTCTCCGAGGCTTTATGATAAAAGGTCCTTTGACCTCCTTTTGTATTAATCTTGTCATGAGGGAGTGTAGTTGCCACATCTTTTATAAGAGATATAGCTACCACCATTCTAGCTACTTTTGTTTTACAGTTTGTTATGTTTCATTCATTTAATAGAATCTGAATTTATTGTATCACTGTGTTTATTGTCATATATATGTGTAGGTGAATATATATATATATGCTCTTTCATTTTGTTCTAACATAAATCCAGATCGGTGGTATCAAAGCCTTCTACTCTTATGGTTTCTCAGTGCATGTCCCCGACGAGATCTGAATATCAAGAGTTGGGTCTCGAACTAGTTGGTTCTTGAACTAGTTGAACTAGTTGGAATGAATTCTCCATCATTCCAAGCTTTCCCCTGAAGTATACAAACTTTGCCTTGGATAGAGTCTTGGTGAGAATGTCAGCTATCTACTCATTTGTGGATATGTACCGGAGCTTCACTACTCCCTTCTGCACCATGTATAGGATGAAGTGGTATTTGATCTCTATATCAAATAGTCATGTGACATTGGCCACAATTTTATCTACTTGATCCAAATGGGTATAGGTGTCCACCCACCTATTCCACTAGCTCAAAACAATTTTCCATTTTGGAAATTTTCTTGTAATTCTCTACGATTTGTTGGGTACCAATCTTCTGGGGCTGTTTTTTGACCCTAAATGACGTTTTGTGGCAATTCAAAAGTTGTAAAGCTAAGATAGACCTTTCCAATGGGCTATCGAGCGCCCCAAACGGAGATCGTATGCAAATATTGTGACCCCGAGAAGTTGGTTGTTCAATGAACCACCTTTGGGCCGCAAACTTTGTGACGATTCATCTCCTAGGGTTAGGTTTATGGTTTCTGCCTCTCCGAGGCTTTATGATAAAAGGCCCTTTGACCTCCTTTTGTATTAATCTTGTCATGGGGGAGTGTAGTTGCCACATCTTTTATAAGAGA
>LPNX011197247.1:960243-1112969 GCA_001517045.1 Pseudotsuga menziesii | reverse complement strand
TATGCTCTTTCATTTTGTTCTAACATAAATCCATATCAGTGGTATCAAAGCCTTATGCTCTTGTGGTTTCTCAGTGCATGTCCCCGACAAGATCTGAATATCAAGAGTTGGGTCTTGAACTAGTTGAGCTTGGGGAAAATACCTCTTGTCATCCCAAGCAACCTCACGTGGTAGGAGAAGAAAAGAGAGATGACAGAGCAAGAGATCCTATTACACTATTTCTCTGGGAATCCCTCGAGTAATAAAGGAATGAGATGATGGATAACTTCGCTCAGATCCTTCAAAGAATGTCGACGACGGCGGATGCACCTTCAACGAGCAGTCGTTTCGGGGGTGCAACTCCCTTCAAGGTACAAGTTAACTTTGAAATCCCCTTATTTGAAGGAAAGATAGATGTAGATACTTTGGAAAAATGGTTGAGTCTGTTAGAGGGCTACTTCTCTGTTCAAATTTTTATTTTTATTTATTTATTTATGTTTTTTTTTATGAAAGTGAAAAGATCATCTTCGTGCGCTCCTTAAGTCCCCACCCCATATCAAAGACTGGTGGAACAGGTACTGCAAGAGGCATGCGAGGGATGAATCTGAAATATTCAATACAAAACCCACTTGGGCATCTTTTGTTGATGCCATCAAAGAAGAATTCTACCCAGTCGAAAACTATGATGACCAATACACTGGATGGACGACATTGCGACAGGAAAGAGACCAACGGTGTTGGAGTATACCAATATATTCCATACCCTACGCTCAAAGCTGGGTATTAGAGAATCTGAATGACACTTGGTTCTAAAGTACCGCAGTGGCATGTACGTGTACATTCAGTTGGAGATGGATTTCCTGGACATATATGTTAGGATTTCATATGCTTGGCATATCATTACTGTTTAATCCAAAATCACAACAATAGCATATGTATAATCATTGAAAGAAACACAATCACAAGATATACACAGATTTATCCTAGGAAACCCTCAAGGGGAAGAAAACCCAACAAAACTTCCTTTGTATAAGATGTATAAGATAAAAACCCCAAAACAGGTAATCCTCCTCCTTGCTGGTATGTCTTTCTCTCTCTCCTATACGCAATACACAAGTGTGAGCCTGTGTTCAAATGAGGAACACAATTCCTTTATTTATACTCTTTTTGTCACTTGACATTTAACCTAACAAGTTGGCCCCACTAAATTGTCTCGACCGACTTTAGCTAGGAAATCACAAAACAATATTATACTATATTCATTAGGGTACTATTGACCCGACTTACAATGGAGCCTTTACCTCATGACTCTATGATGACCAATTACAATAGTAACATCCCGACGAAGGAATAAGACATATCCCTTGGAGTACATCAGTGAAATACAGTTAGAATATCCTTTGAAGTTACAATATTTCAACACTCCCCCTTAACAAGAAGGGTATTCTACTGACAAGAACATCATCAATTATAGGAGTAATGAGAGAGAATATCTTCAACAGTATAAAGGTAATACATATGTACGTCATAGGAAGTTTTCAACAATCATCAGCAACTGTAACATCTTCAATGTCTTCAGTACTAGAACACCATCTTCTACAACACTGAGTCTTCATCTTTTGCAACACTCGATCACTTGATCCTTTGCAGCAACACGTCGATATTTCGATCCCTTGGAGCAGTACTTCGATCTTCATGATCCTTTGCAGCAGCACTTCAATCTTCTTGATCCTTTGCAGCAACACTTCAATCTTCTCGATCCTTTGCAACAACACTTAGATCTTATCGATTCTTTGCAATCACACTTTTATCTTATCGATCATTTGCCACAACACTACCTGCAGTACACATAACCTCTTTGTGGGATGATAAACCCCTGTCACTTAAGGACATGGGTCTAAGGATGATGCAATCCTCATCAGCCTACTCCCCCTTAACAAGGAGGGTCCATAGTATCGATCAGCTGGATCGTCCACAAATGAATAAAAGACCACATCGTCAACAATTGAATGTAGATCTCGTCTGCAATTGAATGCATGACCTATCATCTGTAAGGACTCATCATAGACCATCCTCGACCTCTTAAAGCTAGGACCACTCCAAGTGAGTGTTATACTACGACATCTACATATGAATATAGGAACACTCTCCATGCAAGAGTATTGTCTGCTATTGCATATCTCGTATGTACATTAATGTAGGACCTTTCATCCATGAGGACTCATCATATGCCATCCTTAGCTTTAAAACTAGGACCACTCCTAAGCGAATGTTATTCTACGGCATCTACAAATGTAGGTACACTCTCCATGCGAGAGTATCGTCTACAACTGCAGATCTCATCCGCACCTAAATGGAGGACCCGTCATCTGTGAGGACTCATCGTAGAGCATCCTTAGCTTTAAAGCTAGGACCACTCCCAAGCAAGTGTTATTCTATGACATCTACAAATAAATGTAGGTACACTCTCCATGTGAGATTATCGTCTGTAGGACCATCCTCAGCTAGTAAGGACCACTCTCAATAGCAGAGTGTTATTCTCTGTAGTATCATCCTCAAAAGAGGATATTATCATCCATAAGTGAATGTCGGGACTCGTTAGCATATGCAGTCGCACTTGGCCTCTTTCATACTGGAACATCACTACCATCCCATCATCAATGACAGTCTCATCATCACTCCCCCTTTCCAGGGAGGATCCATATCATCAACTTGCTCCCCCTTTTTTCGAGGACGGTTTATATCTTCAACCTGTTCTTCCTTTACGAGGAGAGTCCATATCTTTGACATGTTCCTCCTTTTCGAAGAGAGTCCATATATTCGGCATGTTTCTCCTTTCTGAGAAGGGTCCATATCATCACCGTTCCTCCTTGCGAGGGAAGTCTTTTCGAACTACACCAGTCTTGTTACAGAAATATTCAAACTTTACTTGAGATAGAGGCTTGGTCAACACATCAATAACTTGCTCATCGGTACTCATATACTAGAGTTTTATAGCTCCCTTTTGTACCATATCCCTTATGTAAAAATATCGAATTTTGTATGTGCTTTTATTTATCATGGAACATGGGATTCTCTGTCATCTTTATACAACTATGATTGTCACATGAATCACTGTGGTATCCAACTCCATGTCAAATAGACCTAACATCAACTTCTGAAGCCATATTGCTTCACAACTAGTGGAGCAAGTTGCTATGTACTCTACTTCAACCATGCTAAGAGCAACACTGGATTGTTTCTTACTAAAACATAAGATCATGGTGGATCCCAAACAATAGCATCCACCTGAGGTGCTCCTTCTATCTGCAGCACTTCTTGCTCAGTCTGAATGTGTATATCCATACAATTTGTAGTCATGATCTCTATCATAGCATAGTCCAAGATCTATCGTACCCTTTAGGTACCTCATCACAGGGTTTGCAGCTATTAGGTGAACCCGTATAGGTTTAACTTAATACTGACTCAAGGTGTTCACAGGAAAACATATATATGGCCTTATATTTGTCAGATATATTAACGACCCAACAATATTTATGTACTGAGTCATATCCACTAACTCTGATGATTCATCAAATAACAACTTCGGGTTGGTTTCCATAGGTGTGGTCATGGCTTTACAATCCAACATATCAAATCTTTTCAAGATTTCCACTGCATACTTTCCCTGGTTCAGAAAGATTCCTTCTATGCTCCACCACACTTCCATCCCGAGAAAATAATGCATCAATCCAAGATCTTTCATCTTGAATTCTTCATCTAGCTTCTTCTTGCAATCTGTAATATGTTTCTCATTTCATGTCAGAAATAGATCATCTACATACAACAATAGTATGACATGTTCATCATCCATAACCTTCATGTAAAGGTTAGGATCAACTTTACTTTTGGTAAATCCCAAGCTTGTTAAGAAGCTATATATTCTTCCATACTAAGCTATAGGAGCTTGCTTCAGTCCATACATAGCCTTTTTCAACTTACATACATGAGCCACTCTGTCTTTGACTTCAAATCCTTGTGGTTGTTCGATGTATACTTCTTCCTCAATCACACCATTCAGGAAGGTTTTCTTTACATCCATCTGGTGTAGATCCCACTTCATCATGGAAGCAAGTGCCATAATGGTTCTGATGGAAGTGTACCTTGCTACTATAGCAAATGTCTCTTCATAATCAATTCCCTCTTTTTGAGAGAATCCTATGGCCACAAATCTTGTCTTGTATTTTTCAATACTTGCATCAGTTGCATGTTTTATCTTGTAGATCCACTTCGAAGATACCACACTCTTGTTTTATGGTTTGGGTACTATATCCCAAACATCATTCTTCATTATTAAATGGTATTCTTTCGTCATTGCTTCCACCCATTCTTTCTTCTATGCAGCTTCCTCGTAGTTGGTGGGTTCTTGATCTACAAGGTCACACATCAAAGCTACATAACTAGAGAATGGCTTTGATCTCTTGCTTGTTCTTGTGGAGCCTTCTAGAGATCCATACTTTTCTGCTTCTTGTATGATTTCTCTTAAGAAAGTAGGTTTTCTCTTTCGAGATATATCCATATTAGGGGGTTCCTGATGTTCCAGCATATCATGATCTTCTGATGCTACTATTTCAGGAGAGGGTTCAATTTCTTCCTTCCTGGGAGGCACATCCTCTTCATGTATTTCTTCAAGCTGATATCTTCTGTATTTCTTAAGAGTTGTTTATTCGTAAAATGCTACATCCCTACTAATATCTATATGATGGAATCATGAAATGTATATCCTGAAGGCTTTGGATACTTCATAGTATCCAACAAATATTCCCTTGTTTCCAAAAGGATCCAACTTGGTTCTCTTCTCTTTCGGAATATGCACATATACTGGACAACCAAATATCTTGAGATGGCTCACTTCAAGAATTAGAGGAAATTTGGGGTCTAAAATGGGCCTTATAAGAAAACGAGCCAACAATAAATTCTTGTGATTTGGAATTCAAGAACCAATAGAATTTCAATAAAATGAGTCAACCATAATGGTTGACTTGACATATTTGTCATAAAAAAACTATTTTTTTAGTTCATATTTTCAACATATCTCCCTGTCCGTTTACTCAAATTTCGAGCGAGGGGGCTCATTGGATGCAGAATTAAATTCCGCTTCCAAAGAGTACCCACGCTGCATACTTTTGACGGACCTCGCTACCAAAAAACAAGAAATACCTTTGTATTTCTTGTCCAAAAAACAAGAAAAAACAAGAAATAGTTTTGTAAAGATCCAATGTTGCGTGGTGAAGGAGTTTTCAAGAGAAAAAATGTTTTCTGCCCATAAAGTAGAAATTCCTCTAGCAGTGCCTCTGGCACTCACCACCTTACAAACATTTGTTTTCCATCTTTTACAGCAAGTGGAGAGAAGATTATCCTCATCGATTTTAGTCTCTTGGAGCATAAGAACATCTGGAGAAGCCATTCTTATAAGGTCATTCACAGCTTCATATTTTGAAGGATGGCCAAGCCCTTTGCAATTCCAAGAGACCAATTTCATTATTTGACTAAGGGATTAGGACCTCCTCTGGCCCAGGTGTTCCTTGTAATTGACATCTCTATAGTTGGTTGACTCCCTTGCATCTTAAGACGTTCGACTTCTTCCTCCTGAACCGTATTATGATATTTTCACCCTTTTTTGGAAGACCCCTCTGATGGATCTTCTTCAGATGAACCATAATTGTCAATAGGTTTCGTTTTTTTTGCCATTTCTACATAGGTAGGTGAATGTCCTTTCATGGGAGTGCTGAGATTTGGTTCAGCAGGGTCTCTGACTTCTTCACTTGTTTGAATTTGAGTTTGAGGGACTTCTCCTTCTTCAAGTACTGTAAGCAATTGTTCTTCTGGGATGCTCAATACTGCAAAGATGTTTTGAGACGAGGATTCCTTCCTAACTGATCCATTTTCTTTTTGTTTCTTCTCGAGGGGTTTGCTACTTGTCCCCAGTTCTACTCTTTGTCCAAAGACTTTATTTCCTTGTTTTGTTGAGCTAGTTTTTTGAACTTGGGTCCACTGATCTCCTTTTTCTTTAACAACTTCTTCCTCAATTTTTTTCTTGCAAGATCTGGCAAAATGCCCATATCCATGACAATATCTGCACTTAAAGGGAAGTTGCTCATAGTCTAGCTCTTGTACATAAGACCAGTCTGCTATTGTCAGATTAATAGCTTCAGGTAGCCCCACCTCCAAATCCACTTCAACACAAATTCTAGCATAGGTGTACTGATCTCTGCGATCAACCCTATCAATGTATTTCCCCAGAGTGTTTTCTATAGATTCTAGGGATCCCAAACTACAGCAATGGATAGGAAGATGCAGCAACCTAACCCAAACAGGAACCGTAGAGGGGACATCTTGGTTCAAATCAAAATCCGGGGTCCATTTGTTCAAGTAGAGCCCTTAAGGACCCATGAAGTATGGCCCATTTCTGAATATTAAGTCTTTGTCAGCTAAATTTTCAAAAATAAAAAGATAGTATCCCTTACCGATCATGTTGCTGCAAAGGCCAAAGCCCGATGAATTGGTCAATAAGAGCCCGATCAGCCCGATCAGCAATATTTAGAGCAGTTTAGCAAGATTCCACTGGAAGAGCTACCGAGGGGATGCTGTCAAGCTTCTTTACAAAGGATTGTTGATTCTGGGAAAGTTTCCTCTTATTTCCTGAAGCTTCAAATCTCCTGAAGGATAGACCAGGATCAAGGGGATCCCTTCCATCCACCATGCCTCAACAGAAGAGCCAAGAAAAACTCCCACGAGAAGGGCACCAAAACTCCTACGAGCTGCACCAGAAGAAGGATCAAGAAATAGGTCGGCCAACTCCAAACTATATCAGTCAAGAAACAGGCACTCGACCAAGTCCAAGCTACCAGAGTAGGAAGCAATCATCAGATTGACTGATCTTGTAGCATCACCATGATCTAGTGGAGCGAGCACCAATAAGGGCTGAACCCAAGAGCTATCAGATATGCAAACTTGGAGTCTGATTCAAAAATACAATCTATTCAATAAATTTCAAAGAACCAACATAGGAGAAGACTTCCAAAAGAACTGAAGTGCCTATGAACTCTTGCAACCAAGAGAATCAACAGGAACCAATCAAGCAAGGGAGCTTCCAACGCAAAAATTTGAAAAGAGTTTCTTGGAGCGTAAAAAAAATTTCCTCAGTGCCGATCTCTATATCCATATGTCGGGATATTGTTCATCTTTCAAAGGTGTATTAATACAGAACCTGCAATATCACTTTGACATCCTCTTGTCCATGCTTTAGGGTGTCGATCTCGTTATTATTTTATAGAGATTGTTGCGATTGGGGCAAGGATGGCCTCTACTCTATTTGAAAAGGTTATTAAATGATTATTGTTAATTGATCTTTACCCCCTCAATCCAAAATGTGGAAAAGGATTTGGCATCTATATTGTCTTCCTAAAATTAATGCCTTATGTTGGGTCTTAGCACATGGGAAAGTACTCACAACATAAAACCTCAAGAAGCACAACATTAATGGGCCTTCTGATTATGTGTTGTGCCTTAAGGAGGAAGAGTTTGCTAAGCCTGTATTCTTGGAATGTGAATTCACTTAGAATGTGTGGATAAATGTAACACCCCGTTTTGACATTTCTACCTGAACTACTATTATATGTTGTATTTGTTTGATTGTGAGACCTCGTCGGTTTGACGACACTGTGGACATATGGTTATATTATTTTGCCGATATATATATATGTGTGTGTGTGATGATAGTATTATGGTCGGTAGTCATGTTGAGATATGTATCATGTGTTAATTATGTCAAATATATGGAAATTACTGAATGATGGGTACGTGGATATCGTTACAGATATATGTTGAAATAATGAATCTTATGCCAGGTGCATGGCGAATGAATGAGTTTATTGTTGTCATGTTATGATGAGATATATGTGTACATATCAAGGATTATGCACGATATCCTATATTGTATGTCGAGGACTAACTTACAGGTTGAAACGGCTAAGTGATAGCTGGATCCTACGAGGTGGGAGGACCTCGGGGACATGGACTTCTAAAGATAAAATGGTATGCGAATGATGCATTATTTACTTTCATATGGCTATTATGCTGTTTATTATGATGTATGTTATGACATGGGTGGGGTAGAGTTCCAGGAAACTCAACCGCCCAGATCGGTTATACGATGACAGATCGAGTACAAGTGCCACACTGTTGTTATGTCGAGTAGACATAGTCCCTTGTTCCATTAGGGGGGTGGAGGATTTACCCACCGTTTATCCCCGAAACCCAGAGTCATGGGAGGGCTGCGCTACGGCGCGCTCCCCAAGGTGTGTGATGATGACTGGTGGTTGCCTACTGGGGAAGCTTGGTCGATGTGGTCGACACTTCCGCTTACGGGTTCTAGCTGGAACCGGTCATGGCTTGACATTCCAAGGTAGTCCAGCAGAGGACAGGATAGGATGTGGAAGTTAGTAATGATGTAGGTAGATAGATGTAGCGAGAAGTAGGGGTGAAAACAAGATCTAACTGTAGGTGTGTGAAACCCTTGATTAGTATGTGTCGTAAATCAATGATGTATGAATTGTCGTGACATGGATTTCAGTAAACTAATGGATCATAAACTTGTAAACTATGCTAAAACATGTGTCGGTAAATAATAAGTTCCTTGATTATGATTGATGTATGTGAATTATTACTTTTAGTGTACTTACGTGAGGAATGTAAGCAGTAGCTACGCTTACATAACCCGCCTACATACTATGAATTACATGAAATGTTGTTGAGTAATAATGTCAATCAGTGTCGCCTAATATTAATTACTGTCGTTAATAATTAACTATTGTTGATCAATGTAAATGATGTCAATTAAAGTTAATAATGATGATTAGGGTTAATTAGTGTTGATAAGACTGCTATTAATTTGATTGTAAGTTTTAAATAAATGTTCATAATGATTAAAGTCTCTTAATAATAATATTATTAAAATAAATGTCAATTGAGTGTGAATGTCGATTAGTTAGTCCTACTAAGGCTAATATTAACTTGTTTATAAGTGTTAAATAATTATGAATTATGTTAATTAAGTTTAACTATAATTAAGGTTTGACTAAGTGAGGGTGGTAAATATTTCCATTAATGATCATTAAGATTAATTAAAATTAATTTGGATAAGGTAATAAATAAATATTAAGTATGTAAATGATCTTTAAAAGGTTTATATTGTTGATTGTGGCACGTACATTAAATGTTTCAGAGAGTTTTAATTAGTCAAAACATAAATCATTATTGAAGTTGAATGATTGTTTGTTAATCAATAAATGAGCATGCATTAATTGTTAATTAAATTAAATTAGTGAAGTGTGCAAGTGTAAACAATATATAACATTTATTATTATGGTCAAATATTGAAAAGAGTAAGGATATGTTTTAATAAATAAAAAGGATTAAAGTCAATTGAATTAAAAGTTATGATTGGGAAGTGACCCAACCAACACCTTGCAATATTAATTTAATATTTAAAATGTCCAAGTCAACTTAAATTATTTCAAATTAATCCAAGTCCAAATGGTAGATGGAAGGGGGTTGGATAAAATTGATGATAAAGATAGGGGTAGTAATGGGGGAGGTTGGAAAACATGGAGATAAAAGGGAGAAAGGAGGGAGGAGAAGGGATCATTCTTATGCTTAGTTTTTTTTGGAGAAGTTTGGGAGAAGAGGGCTGCAAGGAAGGGATTCTTGTTGGAGATTGTTCTTTTGAGGGGATACAACAGTAGGGCTTGTACTCGGTTTGGGCTCGGGGGTCCAAAGGGGTACCTTTGGAGCTGGGTGGTCGGCGAGACCTCGCCAGTTGGCAGGGTGGCAAAACTAGTTTGGGCTGGTTGAGTTTCAGAACTTGGGAAGGACTTTTGGCTGCAGGGAAAAGTAAGGAGAAACGACAAGCAAGGACAGCAACAACGGTGGATCTACTAGCTATCTATAGGTATTTTCCAGCAGTATTATGGCCGATTCTGTTTATTAAATTTTAAAAGTTTATATGGTAAATTCTGTTTACAAATTTTTTGAAAGTTTATATGCTGTGATCAAGTAGTCAAAACAGAATTATAGATTTCAAACTATATAATATAGTGAATTTTCTGACTGAAATTAAAACTAAAGGAGACCCAGTAGGGGGCTCTACAATAAAATCCATGTTTTGATTTGGGGAAATCGTAACTCTTTGCGTCCTCTGGAGTGACCTCTTCTCAAATTGGAAACCGTACTCCCTTAGTTCACTCTTAATAAGCAAAATATGAGTAGACTTTGGATGACGCTTCATAAGTACATCTATTGGAAGATCTTGCTCACTAGAAATAAGTCAATTTTTAAACCGAAATCTTCCAGCCCGTAGTGCACAACAATTCAAGCCAATGTCCTCATGCTGGAAACTCTCAACTAATAATGGATACTTGAAATCAGGGAGGAAAATATCATTGTACAAGAATTTCTATGGGTCCATTACTTGCTTAATATGGGTGCCCTACTCAATCAAAAATTATCTTCAAAAGTTGTTGTTTGATCTTCTTTAGTAATACGACTTTAGAGAATATAAGTTTCAGGATTGGCTAAGATCGCAAAAGTGCCACACGTTTTCTTTTAATGGAGCCTCTAAAGTTAACCCAGGGGTGATATGAGTGTGGGGAAGGGGAGTGGGTGATTTTCTCTTAGACCTTGATGGGAATGAGGAGAAATATACTTAGGGGAGGAACAATGCAATGCAGAACCCTCAAAAGAATCTTTTGGAATCTCAATAGATTGGACAACATAAAGCTATATCATATTTGGTGATTTAACAAAAGGACAAATGATCAATGAGCAAATGAAGTAGTATATTTGGACAAGGGGGTCCTTGTAAAAAAAGGGGACCCCCTTGAAAGGTATTATCTCCCCTAGGGATTATGATGGTACGCAAAAATTAAGGATATATTAATCTTAATATTCCTCCTTCATGACATCGATGGGAAGCAACACACCTTGTCCCTCTATGAATAAGGCATGGCATGCAGGTTTTATCACTACTAAGTCATGTGAGGAAACTTTACACTTTATCGTGCCTAAATCCTCCTCACATCATTGCTTGTTGTTCCCAATATGTGTTTCTTTATGGCCCTCGTACACGATTCTAGCCATAGAGGTGGGATATTGCATTCTCGAACTATAATGCATGAGGACGATAACATTTAAGTGGAGTGGTTTTAAGTGCAAATTGGAAGCATTAGGCCAATAGAGGTGACATCCATAAACTTGTCTGAGATTGACATAGATAGGAACTTGTGTCCTGTATTGTTTGGTTTGCTAGAATTTCTCATAAAGTTTGGGTCTTCTTACCCTTCTCAATATGGGGGAATTTAGAGGCTTTGCTTTCCTCCAGTGGACAAAAATTCTCTTCTTTGCGGTTTAGAATTACCTTCACAAGTGCTTCTTCAACCACAATTTGTCTTTGATTGGAGGTGTTCTTAGTTAGGCGAAAATACAGAAGGTCCTTTCTTGCTTGAATTGCCTCTTAGAATGGCTAACCCCTCAAATTTGAATTTGATTGGAGGAGATGGTATAGGGGAAATAAAAAGGATATCGAGGAGAATGAATGGTCAACTAGAAGGTATGCAGTAAGCTATTAAATACCTCACAATTAATTTGGAGAAACACAAAGTTTAGCATGAGGAAATTGAGGCTAATTTGAAGGAACATGGGAGGAAATATGACAAATTGACCAGTGATACCGAAATGCACTATAACATTATTCTAGCATTTGCTCATGGCTTTGAGTCTGTTATTGGTCAATTATTTCCACTAGTTCTGTTAAGTACATGAAAGTTAAAAGGAAAATGTTCAATAGATTGTCGTGACTATGAGAAAACAACCTCATCTACAAGTTGACCAAGGACCAAATCAAGTTGTCCAGTTCATGGAAGAAGCCCGTAGTGGGAATAGATTCAATTCAATCTACCTTTTCATATATATTTTCTACTGTGTTTTGTTAATTAGCTAATATATAAGCAAACATAGTTTCAAATTGTGTTTTGTTAACCTTTGTTTAAGTATGTTGTGGAAGAATTTTGTTTGTATAATTAAAATTAAAAAGCATTTTTTATTATTATCAATTTTAAACTACAATGTATCTTATAGTTAGTTGGTGTTCCACAACCCCTTTAATACAAATTCATATCCATTTTTATTATAAAAAAAATCAATACTTGCTTGTAGTGGTTCTATGAACTCACGATATCCATTTAGCTTCTAAGATAACTCCTATGTGCACAATAAAATAAATTGGTGGTTTCCTTTGACAATAAATACCATGATGGGACTTTAATAATAATAATTATTAATTATGAGACATGCATTGTGGAAAAAGGTGGTGATTTTTTTGAACTCATTTGAACTATGTGGTGTGGTGAATCCAAAGAACTTAAAGCTATGAGTTTGTAGAGTGACTAGATAAATACCTTCTAGCGAAACTTTTAAGATTCTTCCTTTGAATTGTTGTGAGGATCACCGTGATACTTTGAAATATAACAAATCCAAAAGATTAGCAACATATCTTAGACGCATGTTGCAAGAACTCCTTTTAACTCGCTATCACAACTTCTGGAAATTATCCTAATAACAAATATTTAAGCACTCCAAAAATTCACTAGGCACTTTGTTTACAATTAACGCCATAATAAGTTATGACATTGCATTAAAATTCAAAGTCTATGTTCATGGCTAGACTTGTTTTCACCCTAATCTCAAACTTCAGTTTTAAGTCACCCACTTTTTTCTCCATATCTTTTTAAGGCCTCCTTCCCTCCTTTTATAATGGAGGATGCTAGATGAAGAGTTTTAATTGCCACTTATGTTTTTTTATAAATTAATTTGTGAGCAATTTAATTTTCGAGTAATATGCCACTTGAAATTGGCAAAAATGACAATGAGAGAAGCCTTAGATATGGAATATATTTAAAGGATTTGACCCCAAGTTGTCTAAAAGAAATATCCAGAAGAAAAATGACTTGTTTTCACCCTAATCTCAAACTTCAGTAGTAAGCCATCCTATTTTTTTCGCCATACTATGTTTACATCTCCTTTTATAAGATACTATGGTAGACGAAGAGTTGAAATTGTCACTTGGGTGTTTTCTTCATAAATTAATTTATGAGTAATTTAATTTAGTTTATTTTGGGGATTTCTAGAATTTGGAAAGTCATCTTGGTTAAAGAAGGCACGTGTCCTACGTAATCTATGGGTTCATTGATTCTACTGTTCAATCGGTTAGTGTCCTAGGTAAGCTATGGATTCATTGATTCTACTGGTCAAATAGGGCAGGTGTCCTAGGAAAGCTTTGGGTTCATCGATTCTACTACCATGCACAATTATTTGTATGATCACTTTTCTTATTAAAATATCTCTCTAAAGCCTATCTAAGACACTTAAAAAAATATTATTGGGGAAAGGCTTGCTAACTTAGCTAACAAATTAACCTCATTTTGACGTAATTGAGTATAGGGTTTAAAACAATAGCTAGGACTTTTATCCCTAATTTTTCCTTCTGACCAACCCTACAAGATTGTTTTGCTGCATGTTGTAGTTTGAATTGCAAATTTAAGCACGAGGAACTCACAAAATAATTTTGTCTTTATAATGTTAGGAGCCTTCTCCCTATCACATGTTGTCACAATAATTTACATCAAAGAATAAACCAAAAAATAACTAGGATTTTACACATTAATAATTTTGAATAAGATTTGTCTAAACTAGTTAAACACAAATAGAAAATCTCAATACAAATATATGGGATACCTCATGAATCCATCAACAATTAGTGCCATCCAAGTAAAAGTGAGTAGGCCTTAAATCATATGGAGTCCAACGACCACTTTACTAATGGTAAGTTGACTTCCACTTGGTTGGAAGAGTATACACTTTCCACAAATAATGTAAAGAAACTCCTCTTGAGTTTTATACACTAGGCTTGCCTAACTTCAAAGTTGGAAAGTACTTAGACTTTAACTACTTTGTTCTTGAAAAATAGTGCAACGATATATGAAAGGATGACTTCCTGAAAGTAATGCAACGATATATGAAAGGATGACTTCTTGAAAAATAGTGGAACGATATATGAAAGGATGACTTGGGCATACCTAAGTGTTAGTCAAGTGTGGCCAAATGCATAGTAGACTTTGAATACTCTCATTTGCCAATAAATGCATAATGGACTTTGATTGCTCTCATAAGCCAACCAATAAAACTAGCAAATCCCCAAAATAGGCAAAGGGTTTCACTAAAGGGACTCAAGGTTTGTATATTTTGCATAAGGTTGGAATGATATTTTGTTATATATGGCATTCAAAATTGTAGTACAACAACAATAAATAATAAATAAGGACATTTTCACTTTGGAAATAAGGGTCTATAATGTTCTTCCTCTATTTCTTAACTTAACATATCATTACATCAAGCTTGACCAAGGTTTGGGTTCATGGGGGCTCTTGTGCATTCAATAAATTATAAAGGATGAGATCCTCCCATGCTCATTGAGAAAAATATATTATAGAATCTACTTTGATTGTCTTTAGAATGTAGGAGTATTTGAGTAACTTGAAAGGCATAACTGGATGTGTTCTCTTAGACTCACAAATATGAAACATTGTGTAATTTGCTTACTCTACACATGTGTCAAGGCAATAATACTAATGGATTCATGGTGATGTAGTAGCTCGTGACCACGTTGCTTGGTCCTTTTCTTTTGTATCTTAATGCATGGACAATTCTTATGCAAATCCTGAAGTTTCACTTAGAGGCCTCTTGCTAATACCATGTTATTGTATTCTACTTGTCATAGCCTTTAAGCACCCTTATCATATAATGTGATTGAATGGGGCATCAATCTATAGAGAGGCCTATGTAATAAGGGGTGTATGGAATTCTAGATCCACTTCAAAGGCTCACAAACCCAACAATGCAAATCCAAAATGGCCTCGGGTTCACAGAGGGGGTTGTGTTTATCATTAAACAAAAGAGGATAAATCACCCTAGATCATCGAGCTCAAAATACTCTAAAAATACTATTCAATGCCATTTTATATTTGGTACTTTGATACTTGGTGATTTTTAAAATAACAAGCCCATAACCCTTCAAGGACCTGAGTCAAGACATAGCCACGTGGCACCCTCTAGTTATGACTTTTGCTCACTTCATTGTGACATGCGGTGGCATTTTATTTGCAAAAGAATATTTGTACTTACTATGGTGATGTAGTTGTTAATGACATGGTAATTACTTCTCTCCCATATGGATTTCTTTTCATCCCTTTCACACTTTCCTAACACCTAAATGTGTGTCACATGGTAGGACTTTGTGCCTTGCTTCCAAGGAATTCCATCCATTGTGCATTCATTGGTTTAGCTCCTCTAATTCTTATGTATTTTCCAAATTCAAAATATTATAAGATTCTAGTTTAATACTCTATAGGTCCATTAAAAGGGTTGTATAGTGTGGTGATCAATATAACCCCTATTCCCTTGATGGACCAAACCTACAAATATTATTAAGCATAATTCAATCAAGTGTTGAGTCTAAGGAAGGGTCCATGGAAAATGAAAGGTATGAAGGCCAAAATTTGGTTGACTACTCAAATTGGAATTGTTTATGGATTCAATGTATCTTATGAGATTTGAAAGCAAGCATACTTAGAAAAGTATCAAGCAAACTGTTATTTGTCTCATTGTTCGTGATTGACTAAATTTACCACATTACACTTTCCCAAGCTACTTTATGTCATATTGGTATTAATATTGATATTATCAATTCCATGTGGTAATGTGATTGGTCCACTTACAAGTTGAAGCAATTAAGTTGACATCGACATGGTGACATGTCACACTCTAAGCTCATAATGTGTCCATGTAGCCTCATGCAATGTTCCACTACGTGTTTGGATTCCCATGCATAGAAACATTGTAAGTATTTTATCATCTTAAAACTTGATGCCCTGGCAATGAAGTAGCATTGGTCAAATTTGATCAACATGTCATAATAATAGCCACCAAATAAATCAAAGAACATTAACATTTTAAGGTTCATGTTTTATGGGACCTTCTTAGATCCTATTGGACATATATTGTAGTCTTTGGAGGTTCCTAGAGCAAGGGGAGTGTAGGGATTGATTTTCCCCTCGAGGTAGGGGGTGCGGGAGGTCAATGCACCCAAAGGAATATTTGTGCATATGTTTTTTGTTTGTGTTGCATCATTTTCTTCCCATGGTTTTGTGGCCCATTGTAAACTAATTTCGGTTAAGGAATTGGGTTTGTAATCTAATTTGAGTTAATGGATTAGGGTTATGGATGCTATAATATTGCAATCTAAATATAAAAGACAATATAGTGAGATAGAGAGTGGAGAAACTCTCAATAATGTTGGTTTTCCTGGTTTTGGGTTTCAAGGGTAAATCTCAGTGTAATGTGTGTGTGAGTCATTGTTAATTGTTCTATTTTGGATTCTATGTGGTGTTATTTTTCTTTGCGCATGTTTATCAAAATTCTTCATTTGGTATCAGAGAAATCTTATTAGCTTCAAGGGGATACCTTTGTTATTAGGGTTTAGTTGATGTTATGAAGAGTAAGGGTATCTAGGGTCCGCGATAAACCTATAAGTGGGATATTTGTGTAGTGAATTTTGTATAAGGAAATTGCAAGAAATTCAAGATTAGAAATCAATAAGTTTAACAATCAGAGCTTTGAGTTATGGAAGATGGAGATGGAATATCTGCTTGTAGACAATCATTAATGGATTGATGTGGATATCGATACAAACCCCACTATCATGTAAAAAGAAGATTGGGGAAATCTAGAGAGAAAAACGAGAAGCGTGATTTGACTCTACCTCTCATATTCAATGTTGTTGAATTTTTCTAGAGAAGATAGTGCAAAGAAGTTATGGGATAAGTTGGGGAATTTGTATCAGTCAAAGTCCCTAGTAAACAAGTTATTTCTTTGAGAGACATTGTTTAATATTAGGATGGAGGATGGTCACACTATGGCATATCATCTAAATGTATTTAATACCATAGTAAGTTAATTGGCCTCTATTGATATTAAGAAGGAGGAAGAAGATACATGTATGACCCTGTTATGTTCTTTGCTAGACTCTTGGGATAATATGGTTGTCGCAATTGGTAGTGCACTCAATCCACATTAAAGTTTGAAGATGTTGTTGCATCCTTGTTATTAGAGGAAACGAGAAGAAAATCCATTGAGTGTGTGACCAAGGATGTTTTTATCTATGAGAGGTCATTCCCAAGAGAGAAAAAATAGGTGTTATGGGTTAAGATCTAAGTCTAGAGGGAGATCTAAATATCCATGACAATTCAAAAACAAATGCTATAAATGTAGTAAAGTCGGGCATTATAAGAAAACATGCAAATCTAAGAATGTTAACAAAGGTAATGGATCTGATGATGCCTTTCCACGAAAACAAACCATTTTTAGATAAAGGAGGTGATGTTTACTTGGAATCTACAAGTACACATTCCGAGCATGATGTATGGTTTATCGACTTAAGTGCTTCATTTCATATTACTTCTCACAAGGAGTAGTTTTGTGAATATGGAAAGTACAAAGGAGGTGGTGTTTTCATAGAATATGACTCGATATTGAAAACCATAGGACGTGGAAATGTCAAGATGTTGCTCAAAGATGGATGGATTATAACTCTTCTTGGGATTTTGCACATTCTAGATCTGTCCAAAAACCTGATCTATGTAGGTACGATTGGTGATGTAGGTGTGCATACTGCATTTTAAAGAGAGACATGTAATATGGTTCAAGGAAAAATGGTGTTGATGTGGGAAGTTTGGATTGGAACTATGTACAAGTTGTTACAAAGTACTTTCATTGATGGGTGTAACATTTCTATATTTTTGAGGATAGAAATGAAGAAGACAAGAGCCTTATTGTCTCTATAGATAAGAAAATGTTATGGCATTAAAGAATGGGACATACTATAAAGAAGGGCCTTCAAGAACTACATGGTAAAGTTATGGTTGAAGGTGTGTCTGATTGGTCATTAGATTTTGATTACTATGAACATTTCATATATGGTAAACAAGATTAGGTGAGAATCCCATTTGATGCTACAAGAGAAAAATGAATCTTGGAGTTAATACATAGTGATGTGTTTGGACCTGTTCCTATTCCATCACTAGGTAAATCTATGTATTATATTTCATTTGTTGGCCCTAGGTAAATCATGGTTAATTTTGGCCCCTAATTTTTGGAAATCAATTAAGGTGTGAATGGGGCTGCGACGGAGTGGATGGTGAAACGACCAGTTCCGACATTTTGGGAAGGGTTTGAGGAAAAGCAGTTGTTTTGACAAAGTCTGACTAAAAGTTCAGTTAATTAGTTATAAGGTTTGTCCACTTATGGGGTGGTGGGCGTGGAATGCAAAATTGGCCAGTAGATCCTATAAAAATTTAATGGGTTTGTATTTTTGGGGTTGGCCTAAGTTAAGATTTGGAAATAGAAGTTAGTAATACTAGTCAAGTTATTCTATTGTTGTCTCGAGGTTAAATAAGAGTCCTGAGTATGTGGTCGATCTGTAGGTTGTGTGTGCAGATCTAATGTAATGGATATTTTGGATATGTGTCTGTAGGATGTGTGTGCAAACTAAAGCGTTTGAGCTACGGCTCTTGATAATTTAACAAGCTCTTTTGTTGTTTTTCTCGTCTTGGGTTTCCACCTTAAATTATTTGTGTTGAATGGTACATGACTTCTCTATGTGTTATTGTTATTGTTATTTGGAAACATATCTATCTATCTATCTATCTATCTATATATATATATATATGTGTGTGTGTGTGTATGTGTGTGTGTGGGAAACTCTGAATAAATAAATGAATCAATAGAATATTGGTTAGTTTAATGAATATGGTTAACATTGTGAATGATTTGTCATAGACTGTCACAGTGGTTAATCTGTCAATGTTCGTTATATCTCTATTCAACATGAGTAAGATATCCTTCCTCACTACAGAAACATGGTTGTTGTAGCTCCTATAGGTATCTTGGGTGAGACCTCACTTACTCTGCAGGTGTTGTCGACATGGATAAAATCCTGTCGGGCAGGTACCTTAGGTTTTTGTTGGTTTGGTGTGAGTCGAACATGGGTTCGATTGAGATTGAGCCAACAAATGGTTATGTTGCTAGGACTAGGATCAACGTGAAGGGTGTCGAGAAAAATGGTTGTCATTGATTTCAAAACGGTTAACGAAAGTTAAAGATATGGTGGCAGGTTGAAATCAGCAGAATAACAAAGGAATAACCCTGTTACAGGTTACATGTTGAATAACAGACAAATAACCCTGTAGACCTTGTTACAGGTTACAGGTTGAATAACAAATGAATAACCCTGTAGCATGTTGAACAACTAAGATCGATCATCCAAATGAATTGACGGTTGAATAACAAACAAATAACCCTATAGCAAGTTGAACGACTAAGATCGATCATCCAAGTAAATCGACGACTCACAATGTTTTTTGTTAAATGAACTAACACATAGGTTAAACATGTTCAAAGTGATAAAGTTCTGCGAAGGACCGAGATTGGACGACTCATATTAGTCCCGCACTAGATCTGATGGTTAAGGATTAATTTTGATAGTTTGGTGGAAAATACAAAGTTTCGCAAAAGATCAAGATCGGACAACTAAGATTAGTTTCGCTAAAAGAGATCAATGGTGTAGAAGAAAATAAAGGGAATTGCGAAATTAACATTTAAAGATGTTATGAACCCACAACCCACAATTCGGTAGATCGAAGGTCAGGAAAGACTCCGCAAGAGATCGACGGTGAGAAAGAAAAATGCGAAAGTAACGTTTAAATATTTTATGAACCCGTAACCCGGAATCCGGAAGATCTAAGGTCAGGAAAGACTCCACAAGAGATCGACGCTGCGGAAGAAAGATTGCAAAAAGTAGCTTGTGGGAAGTCGTGATACAATTTGAGGAAATGTTACATCCCACATCCCACAATCTGGAGATCAACGCTCTAGGAAAATCTTGATGAAAATAAACGGTGGGAAATCGCTGAAACAAAAAATTGATGCAGAAATACGATTTAAAAAGAAAGCGGTAGAGAAGATCACCTGTCCGGATTGTGTCTGGTGAAGAAGATTATGGAAACACCAGAAAACGATGAGCAGGGCAGCGGAAATGAATTCTGAGTTGTGGGAAGAAACGAAACTGTGTCTTTGTTGAAATGATGCGATGTTTAAACAACTGGATGATGATTGTTTGTGTCTGTAAGTAAACCGTCACGATCTAAAATGAAAGAGCGCAGCTATGGAGAGATGCATTGATAAAAAAATAAGGTATAGGGTTTTTAAATAAATGAATGTGTAAAGAATTAAGTGTCTCTGTTAGTAATCTTGATAGAGTCCAAAGTGGATGGTTTTTCAATTGTTCTAAAAAGACTAAGAAAATCAGTCGAGGGTGGCAGGCTAGTGCTAGGGTAGGCCACATGTCTACAGGGGGTCGAAGCCTCCTTCCAGTCATAGCTGGAGAACAGGGTGTCGCAGCATCCTTGTCTGTTGAAGCAGGAAGAAAACCATAAGGGTGTTGTAGCATCCTAGTCTGTAGTTGCACGCAAAATCTAGGGTGTATCTACATCCTTTCTGTTGCAGCAGATAAACAATTTTGTAAATTTATCTTATTAATGAGTTTGTGTTGGTGGTTTACTCTTTTGAGGTTTCCACGATAAAATCTGTGTCTTGATTGTTGATTTTGTGTATTTTAAAGTAAAAATTGACAATATTGATTCACCCCCCCTCTCAGTTTTGTGGGATAAACCAACAATTGGTATTAGAGCAGGTTCCTTCACAGCAACTTAACCACTGGAAGGAAGATCCCATCCAATAATTACAATGGTTCAACAAGAAGGATTGGCCACTAACAAACGTCCACTCTTTACCAAGGAAAATTATGCTTACTTGAGTGTAAGAATGAGGTGCCATCTGATGTCCCTGGGATGGAAGGTTTGGGCATCAACAGAAAAGGAGCTTAAAATAGGAAACCAATACCATATAGACATAGTCGAACTAGGTGAATATGAAGGTAATTCCAAATCCCTAAACACGATCTTAAGTTGTTTAACAAACTCGGTATTTACTAAAGTTATGCAATGCACATCTGCCAAACAAGCTTGGGACAAATTGAAAATTATCTATGAAGGAGAATCCAAGGTCAAAAAATCCAAACTTCAAACATATAAAGGCCAATTTGTAAGTCTTAAAATGAAAGAAGAAGAGAATGTTGGTGAATACCTCCTTCGTGTGGATGAAGTTGTTAATGCGATCATAGGGCTTGGAGGAAAATTAAAAGAAAAAGAAGTGGTAAGCAAGGTACTAAGAACATTACCAATGAGATATGACCCAAAGGTATCCACCTTAGAAGAACGAGATGATCTTAAAAAGGTAACAATGGATGAGTTACATGGAATTCTCATTGCGTATGAGATGAGAACATGACAAAATGGATCTTCAAGAAAAGAAGCAGCTTTTAAAGCCTCCATAAAAAATCAATCAGAAAACCCAAATGATGAGGAAGCTCTTTTCATTAATAAACTTGAGAGAGGTATTGGAAAATACAAGGGGAAGTTACCTTTAAAATGTTTTAATTGTGGAAGGATTGGACATTATGCCTCTAAATGCACCTACACTAAACAAGATGAGAATGAAGAAAAGGAAACTTCAAAATCCAAAATGGGTAAACCAGGAAATAAGAAAAAACCCTATGGGAAAAAGAAAATTGTTTACACCATGGAAGATAGTGAAGATTTAGATGGAAGTGAAGTTGAAGAAACTGAAGTTTTATTTATGGGCCTAGACACTCAAGCCTCAAATAGTGACTCAGGCGTAGGAGGAGAAGTAGATCTAAGAGTTGAACTTGTTAGCGCCCTTGAAGAACTTGAAAAATGTAGGAAAACGAACAGACAATCAAATCTTGTCATCAATTAGTTGGAAGCTCATCTCCTAGATGCCAAAAAGGTTGAGGAGGACCTAAACCTACAACTCAAAAGAAGAATAAATGAGTCCAAAAACTTGCAGAAGAAATCATGAAATTCAAGTGAAAGCTTGATGAAGGATCTATCAAATCAAAGTTTGAGAATTACTCGAGGATTCTATATGATATTCTGAGTAGCCAAAGATCATCAGGTGATAGATCTGGTTTGGGGTTCGTGAAAGAAAAGAAGCCAGAGAGTTTTCCCGTCACTAATCAAGAAGGAAGTAAGAAAAGCTATGTTGAAGTACTAAAGACTCCAGTTAAAAAGGAAAGAAGCAAGAAAGCTGGCTTAATTTCTCAAGATAAAAATAGAAATAATCTAGCACCCAAGAGACCAAATAGATATCTACAGATCTTTTTAGGTCATTGCTTTGCTTGTAATAATTTTGGTCATAAATCCTTAAACTGCAGAACTAAAAGAAACGTTTCTGAATATAAGAAGAAGTCATCAAGTAATGAGTCGAAGGGAAATAAGAATCTTTTTACATTACTTCAAAAATATGACATAGAATGTTATAAATGTAATAACCATGGACATATGGCAAGAGATTGTAAACTGAAGACTCATACAAGGAATACTATTGCAACCAAACCTCAGAACACCAAACAAAAGAAGTATTGGAGAGAAAAGGAAGAAAAGGAAAGTTCCATGATTTCTTTATGTGCAACCGAAAAACAACACTTATGGCACTTGGACAGTGGTTGTTCAAAACATATGACCAGTGACCCAAGCAAATTCATAACACTAAAAGATAATAAGAGAAAAGTCACTTTTGGAGACAGTATGTCCTCCAAAATAATCAGCAAAGGAACATCTGTTGTCAACAAAAGATCAAAGAAGAAAATGTTTTGCTAGTTGAAAACCTCAAACCTAATCTCCTCAGTGTAAGTCAAACATGTGACCATGGAAACATCTATATCTTTGACTTAGAAAAACGTGAAATCAAGAATTAGAAATCAGGAAAGGTCGTTGGCATTGCTATGAGAAATACAAACAATGTATACATCTTGGAAAATGAAAACCAAATCTACCTAAGTATGGTAGATGGAAGTGTGTTATGACACAGAAGGTTGGGACATTTATTTTTTGACAATATTTCCAAAATAAGCACAAAGGAAGTTGTAATAGATCTACCAAAAATTGCAGTTCCTCTAAACTCAGGATGTAAACATTGTCAACATGGGAAGCAAATGAGAGCCGGTTTTAAAATAAAAGAACATATGACTTGACACCCTCTGGAAATAATACACACAGACCTTTATGGACCAACCAGAAATAAAAGCCTGCAAGGAGATCACTATTTCATTTTGCTCATTGATGATTACACAAGGATGACATGGGTGGCATTCCTCAAAGAAAAATCAGAATCTTTTTAAAATTTTAAAATCTTCAAGGCAATGGTTGAAAATGAGTCAGGTATAAAAATCAAGTGTCTTAGATCAGATAACGGGGGAGAATTTACCTCAAATGAATTCAATGAGTTCTGTGAAAGTCATGGAATTAAGAGACAATTTTCAGCTACAAAAACTCCTCAGCAAAATGGGGTTGTTGAAAGGAAAAACAAAACAGTCCAAGAAGCTGCCAGAACTATGCTCAATGAAGCAAAACTGTCAGATTCATTTTGGAAAGAAGCTGTGTCCACAGCTGTCTACATACTTAACAAAGGGAAACTCAGAGTGAATAAGGATAAGACCCCCTCCGAATTGTGGTATGGAAGACTAGCCTCAGTCAAATATTTTAAAGTATTTGGCAGTAACTATTACATCAAAAGAAATGAGGATGACCTTGGAAAGTTCGACTCTAGGACTGATGAAGGAATCTTTCTAGGGTATTCATCCATCAAAAGGGCATATAGGTGTTACAATAAAAGGTTACATAAAATTGTAAAGAGTGTTGATGTGAAAGTAGATGATATAAAACCAAGGAAAGATAAAAATCTTGACAGTACATGTGATGATGAATTAAAATACTTGCAAAAGGACGAGAGCATTCATAATGAAGAAGAAGACAAAGAGAAGAAAGATACACAGAAAGATGAAGAAGACTTCCCCAGACCTAGCACTAAAAATCCTTCTAGAAGGATATAAAAGAATCATCCACAGTCACAGATCTTGGGTAATAAAAATTTTGGAGTCATAACAAGAAGACAACTACCAGGTGTTGAAAAAGCCCTACTTTCAATAGTTGAACCCAAGAACTTTACAGAAGCCAACAAAAGTGATGAATGGGTCAAAGCCATGAATGAAGAACTAGATCAAATTGAGAAAAATGAGACCTGGGAACTTGTCCCAAGACCTGAAGATAAGAACATTGTAGGAACCAAATGGATTTTCAAAAACAAGTTCGATCAAGATGGATATGTAATAAGGAACAAAGCAATATTGGTTTTTAAGGGGTATTCCCAAGTGGAAGGTATTGACTTTGAAGAAACTTAAGCTCCTATAGCATGACTTGAAGCAAGTAGAATGTTTTAAGCACTGTTACGCTGTAAAAATTTCAAAGTATATCAATGGATGTCAAGTCTGCATTCCTAAATGCAAAACTAGAAGAAGAAGTATATATTGAACAACCTGAAGGGTTTCTCTTGTCAGAGAACAAAGACTATGCCTGTAAACTGAAGAAGGCTCTCTATGGTCTCAAACAAGCTCCAAGAGCGTGGCTTTCAAGACTAGACAGTTACTTAAAACAACAAGGATTTAAAAGAGGAGCCACTGAAAGTAATATTTACCTAAAGGTTGAAGATAAAAATATGATAATTGTTGTTGTCTATATGGATGATATCATATTTGGAAGCCATCTTCAAATCCTAAATGTAGATTTTGCCTCTAAAATGAAGAAAGAATTCGAAATGTCAATGTTGGGTGAATTGACTTTCTTCCTAGGATTGCAAGTCTGCCAAACAGATGAAGGAATTTTCATCTCTCAAACTAAGCACATCAAAGATATGTTGAAAAACTTTAAACTAGAAGATTCCAAACCTGTTTGTACTCTTATGGTCACTGATTGCAAGTTAAGTAAGGATGATGAATCTCTGGAAGTAGATCATACCATGTTTAGATCCATGATTGGCAGTCTGCTATATGTGACAACCATAAGACCAGATGTGATGCAAGCCATTGGATTGGTAGTTAGATTCTAGTCAGCTCCCAAAGAAACGCATGTAACAGCAGTAAAAATATTTTTTCAGATATCTAAAAGGTACCATGGATTATGGTTTATGGTATCCAAAAGGACAAGACTTTACCTTGAAAGCATTTACTAATGTAAATTGGGCAGGAATTATTAATGATCTAAAAAGTACTAGTGCAGCAACATTGTTTCTGGGAAATTGTTTAGTATCGTGGTCAAGTAAAAAACAATCCTCCATTTAACTCTCTACAACAGAAGCATAATATATTGTTGCCACCTCAAGTTGCACTCAGGTTAGTTGGATGAAACAAACCCTAGAAGATCTACTTATTATGAAGATCCAATAGTGATCAACTGTGATAACACTAGTGCTATAAATATGTCTAAATATCCTATCATGCATTCTAAGACAAAACATATACCAATCAAGTATCACTATCTAAGAGAACAAGTATCTCAAAAAGCTGTCAGATTAGAATACATTGGCACAAGAGAACATATTGTTGACATTTTCACCAAACCATTACCTAAGGAAGCCTTTGAGCGTCTTAGACAGAAGATGGGAGTAATTCCTTTACAAAAGCACTAAGAGGAGGAAGAACAATCTCAGGGGCAAATATGATGACAGGGGGAGCTATTAGACAAAGAGGTTTCTTTGTCATTGGTGTCAAAGGGGGAGAATGATTAAAGATTTTTCCATCAATTCCAAAGGGGGAGATTGTTGAGAAAAATTGTTGTCATTGATGTCAAAACTGTTAACAAAAGTTAAAGATATGGTGGCATGCTGAAATAAGTAGAATAAAAAAGGAATAACCTTGTTATGGGTTACAAGTTGAATAACAAACGAATAACCCTGTAGACTCTGTTATAGGTGACAGGTTGAATAACAAACGAATAACCCTATAGCAAGTTGGACGAATGAGATCGTTCATCCAAATGAATCGACAGTTGAAAAACAAACGAATAACCCTGTAGCAAGTTGAACAAATGAGATCGATCATCCAAGTAAATCGACGGCTCACAATGTTTTTGTTGAATGAACTAATGCAGAGGTTAAACATGTTCGAAGTGATAAAGTTCCGTGAAGGACCAAGATCGTATGACTCATATTAATCCCGCACTAGATCCGACGGTTAAGGAATAATTCCGACAGTTAGGTGGAAAATCCAAAGTTCCGCAAAAGATCAAGATTGGACAACTGAGATTAGTTTCGCTAAAAGAGACCGATGGTGTGGAATAAAAATGCAGAAAGTGAATTTTGGATGTAGCGTTTAAATATTTTATGAACACACAACCCGCAATCCGGAAGATTGAAGGTCAGGAAAGACTCCACAAGAGATCGACGGTGCAGAAGAAAAATGGGGAAAGGGAATTGCGGAAGTAACGTTTAAAGATTTTATGAACCTGCAGCCCGCAATTCGGAAGATCAAAGGTCAGGAAACACTCTATAAGAGATCGACAGTGTGGAAGGAAGATTTGGGAAAGAAGCTTGTGGAAAGGAGCTTACAGAAATTCGAGATAGGATTTGAGGAAATGTTACATCTCGCATTCCTCTATCTGGAGATCGACGCTTTAGAAAAATCCCGATGAAAATCAATGGTGGGAAATCACTGAAACAAAATTGGTGGGGAAATACAATTTAAAAAGAAATCGGTAGAGAAGATCATCTGTCTGGATTGGTATCTGGTGAAGAAGATTATGGAAACACCAGAAAATGATGAACAAGGATGCGAAAATGAATTATGAGCTGTGGGAAGAAAGGAAACCGTGTCTTCGCTGAAATGATGCGATGTTTGAATGACTGGATGATGATTAGTTGTGTTTGTAAGTAAACCATCACGATCCAAAACAAAAGAATGCAGCTATGGCGAGATGTGTTGATAAGAAATAGGTATAGGGTATTTAAATAAATGACTATGTAAAGAATTAAGTGTCTCTGTTAGTAAGCCTGATAGAGTCCAAGGTGGATAGTTTTTCAACTATTCTAAAAAGACTAAGTAAATCAGTCTAGGGTGCCAGGGTGTTGGCTCAACCCTCAACCAACAAATCCTAGTAAATAGGGGTTCCACTCTGTCAACACTCGACTCACTGCGATCTCCCTGAGCATCGGCCCAAACATGTTTTACCCTGTCCAGCAACACCCGTAGAGCGGATGAGGTCTCACCCGATATGCTCGAGGGAGGGTTGACGAAACCAAGTTTCTGCAATATAGAAGAGGGTTAGGGAATCAACGGTTCATTAGCTCAACAACCAATTCAGATCAAATTCTCTAACAAAACCATTCATTACTGCGCATCATTCATTCATAACTGTAACAGATCTAGATCGAAAAACAAGACAGCATTCATAAATGGTAAAACATCGCATCATAGATCCATATTTTAGATTTACTTAGCATTCAACATCAGGTTTGCAGGAACAAAAAGATAGAAAAGGACAAAAGAAGATAACAACGATTCAGATCAAAACATATAACAATTCATCTCAGACAGAGAACAACTTGTTCTCTCTATGCATGTATCGATCCATCTATCAATCGATTGGTCTCTCCATTCACAATTCTTGTTTCTATATATAGGCTTGTGCCTTTAAATTTATGGTCCATTCTAACTAACTCCTAATTGGTTTAACTGACTAATGACCCATATCCACAAAAAAGTGGTCAACAAGTACAAAAAGTGACATAAAATAATCAGAAGTAGTCTATTTTCCGCCTATCGTGCTATCTTCGTCTTGCACGGTGTCTTTTGAGCTTGCGTAGCATTTGCGATGCTGCGCAACTTAACCCAACCCATTGCTAATGGGCCCCCAACATAGTCTTGTGGCTTGTCCTCGAGCCACGTCAGGCAGACTTAGTGTACTCATTGATTTTAATCTTGAAGTCTTTGTATTGCTAAGAAATTTTTGTGACTTGCGCTTTGACTTTCTCAGCAATATCTTGACATGTAAGGCGATCCTGCTTCAATGGGTGCTCCACCATCTTGGTATTGACTTCTTTCTTGCCATCCTATTTAGCCTTTAGTGCAACGACTTCTTTTCTTGACAGTTGTGCGCTAATCTCCTGGAACTCATCGAGTTGGTCACTACGTTTTCGTTGTCACTCTCGTGCCTTTGCAACTCGCTGCTCGAGCCCCTTTAGTTCTGCAGATCGTGTGATCGACACAATTGGTGGCATTGTCCTTAACGTCGTCCTCAATGTTTCCAACTGGTTCTCCACTTCTTGTAGTTGCTTGGTGAGTTGATCTAGTTGCTCATCTTGAACGATACTTCCCAAAAATTGTGTCGTTGCCTCCGTGACCTTCTTTGCATCTTGCTCCATGTCATCAAACTCTGCCGCAATCTCTTCAATGACACTCTTCCTTTTTGCAACCTGCTCTGGTGGTGTCTCTGGGTAAACCATAGCATTTAACAGGCTATTATTCAACTGGAGTTGCGTGATGACTTCTCCAAGTCACTTGGCCTTGGAGACTACGTCCAGCTCTGTTGTGATTTCATGGATGTACTGGCAGGCATTTGTGATGGCCTCTTCTACCTACCCCTGACTGGTGAACAACTGCACCTTCTCAATAATAAGGCGGTCAGTTTCCTTTTTCAACTCAGTAACTTTCGCAACAACCTTCCTCTCTAGCTCCTCCCGCGTGGTCTTTAATGCTGCAATCTCATACAGTTTTTCTGTTGTTAGCTGCTTCCTTTCCCATCGTAATTCCTCAAGTTCCTTCTTCATCGCTTCTTCTTTAGTTTGCGACCATAAGTATTGGTCACTGAGCTCCTTTTGTCTATCTGCCAATTCCTGGTTGGCGACTTGCTGCATGTGTACTAGCATCTGAGTCGATAACTTGTTGATGTCCAACGCAATGCTCTGTGGCTGCTGCAGTGAGGAGTTGACATCCTCTCATCCAACGTCGACTGTAGTTGAGGGAACCTAAACATTCCTGGCTCGAGGGTCAGTGCTAATTGACACGAAATCCTGCACAACTGCACTTTATTGTCCTCTTCTTGCTACAACATTATATATGGAATCTAACTTGGTGTGTACCTCAGCAAAACCTTCCTGAGCAGACCTCCACATTTATTTTGCGACAACATCAGCTAAGTTCGTGATGGACCTAATGAGACTTTGTAATTGTGATTCCAATGCAGATCCGGTACTGCTGTTGGCATCCTAGTCCATTTTCCGCTTCAACCTTACCTCCTTAAAGATACGTTGCGGCTCAACGTCGACGGGGGTTTATGTGGAGGATTCGCCATCAGAGTCATGGTGATTCTATTGCTAAGCTCTTCTAACTGGATCCTCTAGTGTGTCTGTGGGATGTCCCATCGATATTTCCTTTGCACTTATTGGTTCACGCCATTCTGCCGACCAATCTTGAACTGTTGCATCCAACTCTTTGTCTGTCACCTTATAAGCCATTGCTTGTCAAGGTTGCAGCGAGCCTAGATTTGAGTAGTATGCGGTTCGATGGAGAACCACATAATCTGTTGATACTTTAGTACTAATGTGTCTGATAAACATGGAATTTTGACCACTGTTGCTTGTAACGCCTCCCAGTAGACCCAAAAGTGGATTACACAATCCATTTGCTGATTGGTCTATTCTACCCACCACAGATTATGATATCGTGCACCTTTGCACACTTTAACAACTTCCACATTCATTTGTTGGTAGTATTCTAGCTCCATCCAAGCCACTAATGAAATTAAGATCAATAACCAACTATAGGTGAAGGGCCGCTCCCCAACCTGGACTGCGACCGCATCCTCTATTAACTGAGTCAACAAAAAGAGGGACCAATTCATCTGGACTCCCTTGGCACATTTCTGTGCACATGCAATCACCCCCAAAGTGCACTGAATCGGGCGATTCTTCCTAACGATTTTGATTACCAAAATCCGTGCAACGATTTGCACCGTTCTGGTGTTAATGCTGTCAATGCAATAGGCTCTGCCATCGCACTGCAAATCATACCTCTCCTTTAACCGTCCAGCCAGCCACTTGTCATTATCCCGACCTTTGAAATATTGTGATGGGTCTAGCCCATCCTTTCAAAACCCTGTGATCTCTGCGTTCAGGTCCACCGTAACTTCAATGGGTGTATCCAACCAAAGTGTTCCTCCATGAAAGCAATCCAAAAGTTGCTTTACACATTTGTTCACTTCATTAAACCGCCCAAAATGCGGCATGTTAATGAGCCCCAACAACCCATATTTATATATCCCTTGTGCCCATGGCTGCAGAATACGCACAATTGGTTCACTGGCGACTGAAGGCAGTGACTCAGAGGGCTCGTTTGTTACATCCCTCAACAGTAGTAAGTCATGGTCCTCGTACTTCATTTTCATCAACGCAGGGATGATGTTGGTAGTGCACACCATCCCTTGCGGTAGCGGTGGCATCTTTTGTTGATATTTATGGTTTTTGGTCAGTCATCGAGGCTTCGCACCAGGTCGGATGGGAACAATATCACCAGGAATGTCCTTGACGAAGACCTCGGTGCAGACAGCAGAGTCTACCACTCTTGAGCTGGATGGTCTTGTCTGGGAAGCTACATCTTCTTGTGCCCTTGTTGATGTCCTTATCTACCTCTTGATTGACACTAGGGAGCGTTGCTGCTGCCCCTCCTGTTTCTTCATCGGGATGCTGGATGACCCAATCTGCATGCTGGTGACTTCTTCTACTATGGAAACTGGTTGAATGGGCGAGTCTCGTTCACTAGAAATCTCAACTATGTAGGGGTTACTCTACTTCCTACACCACTTACCCACAGTCATGAGGCACTCTCACCTTCACCCTACAACTATCCCAATTCGCTCGACACTCTTTGCAGACTTATCTCAATCACTCTTTGCAACTGCAACTCAGCTCAATGGTGCTTCCATCGTGTGTCGAACCCCTCCATATAGCATCTAGGCTATCCATCATTCATCATTACTAAATCGACCGCGGTGATCATGACTAAATCCTGCATTAATTAATCAAATCCGCCATCGATTCTACCAACCCAACGGTCGGATCATCCATAAACGTGCATCGCTTCAACAAGCGCCATTGGTTAAATGCCCTTAACTACCTATATTTATTACTGATTTGACTAAATCACAGCCCTGGGGCTGTCATCATCTAGATACCTAACTATGGTACTACTCCTTATTCTTGTGTAGCCCCTTCCTTCTGGCGTGCCCTTCCTTTTTCTATATATCCTACTTCTCTTTTTTTTTCATCGCGCAGTGCCAGAGGCACTGTGTGGTTCTTTCTCTGTCCGATAGGGCTTTAAGCGTCTGCCATTCACAAGATTTGGCAGCACCGCCCCGTTTAACTGCTACAATTGAGCTGTGCCCCTAGAGGTAATAGAATTAAAAATATAGGGACCTAACCATTGCATCTGTAACTTACCTGGATGCTTCAAGAACTTGCTGTCATAAAGCAACACTAAATCTCCTTGCTGAAACTGTTTGTTTTTTATATGGCGATCATGCCACGCCTTCTGTTAATCCTTCTCGATGCGCTGATTGAATCTCATGATAAAAAAAAGTCTTCTTCAAGCTGCATTAACTGTGTTGTGCGCTCTTCTAAGGCTGCATCATCATCCATGTCAGTTACTGCTGCAATGCGCAGGATGGGGATGATGTACTCTATAGGCATGACTATCTCTTGCCTATATACCAATTTGAACGGTGTTTTCCCCGTCAACCTTTTGCATGTGGTGCGATATGCCCACAACACCATTGGAATATTCAAATCCCAGTCATCTCAGTTAGCATTACATACCTTTGTAAGTGTATGCTCCAAGATTTTGTTGAATGCTTCTACAGTCTCGTTTTTCTATGGATGATATGGTCTACTCTTCTTGTGCTGTATCTGCAGTTCCTCCGTCAATGCTCTTATTATGCAATTGATAAAATGGATGCCTTGGTCACTCATCAATACTCTTGGACATCCAAACCGTGTCACAATGTTATCAAATACAAATCTTGTTGTTGTCGCAGCAGTGCAATCCACAACTAGGGCAGCCTCCGCCCATCTTGTCAAGTAGTCTGTTGCTGTGATTATGTACCGCGCACTAGTTTGCTTTCCCGAGGGGTTGATTGGACCCACAAAATCTATAACCCACTTATCAAAAGGCTGCAACATTACCTATGGTACCAGCGACATCTTATCTTGCTGCGATGGTTTCATAGTGTGTTGACACACATCGCAGCTCCGCGCATAGTCTGTCGTGTCGTTATGTGGGGTGGGCCACCATAGTCTCACGTGAAGCACCTTTCTTGCAGTAGCACGACCCTCGTAGTGTCCACCAGCAACGCTTGTATGAGATTCTTTCAAAATCTGCTCATGTTCATGTGGTAGGACGCATCGTCGCAAGATTTCATCTGGTCCTAGCTTATACAAGTGTCCCGCAATCAAATAATAATTAGAAGCTTTAACTACCAACTGTTTCTTTTGACTTGTGGAAAGCTCTTCCAAGGCAACTCCTGTCGCCAAAAACAGAAGTATTGGAGCATAGTGGTCGTCGGCCATGTCGACCTGTAACTGCGCATCAGGCAATCCTTCTTCAATATTGGTAGGTTCTTTGCCTGTCTCAATTCTGGATAAGTGATCAGGGCCAACGTTTAAGAGACCCAGCTTTACAAGAATTTCAAAATCAAATTCCTGGAAAAGAAGTAGCCAACGGCATATATTCCTCCCCCAACACAGGCTTGTTGACCAGACACTTCAGCGCCGAATGGTCAGTAAACTTCTTGAAATGGCTGCCTAACAGGTAGTTGCCTAAATTTTTGCAGTGCATAGACCATTTCTACACCCTCGCCCTCTGTGGTCATGTAATTCCTCTCAACAAATGATAACTTCCGACTAGTGAAAGCAATTGGGTGATCCAAATCTCCTTCTCTTGGCTGCATGAGCACTACTCCTAGCGCAATAGAAGATGCATCAATATGCACGTGGAATCCTTTGTTCCAATCTGGGAATACAAGTATTGGTGCTGAAGCCATCTTGGCCTTTAGCATGTCAAAGCTGCCTTGACACTCTTGACTCCAATTAAATACAACACCTTTCTTCAACATTTTCTCCATGGGGGCAGTGATTGCAGCATATCCTTTAATAAATTTGTGATAGTACCCAGTGTGCCCTAGCGTCACCTTAAGCATATTTACATTGGTTGGTGGTGGCAAGCTCAAAATGAGTGCTATCTTCACAGGATCAACCAGTAATCCTTGCTTTCACACAATGTGACCCAACAACATCCCAAATGGTGCGCAAAAAAATGCACTTCCTAGAGTTCAATGTGATCTGATGCTGTCGACACCTCTCCAACATTAGATGAAGGTTTGCCAAATGATCCTTGATTAGGCCATACATTGTCCAATCATCCATATACACATGTAGGAACCTATGTATGAAATCTTTAAATGCCGCGACGACAACTCGGGAAAAGATTGTGGGTGCATTCTTCAACCCAAAAGGCATCACCGTGTATTGGAATCAGCCCCACTCTGTAACAAATGTTGTCTTATGTCGATATTCCTTCGCGATCCTGATCTAGTGATAACCAGAAAATCCATTTGTGAAGGAATACATTTCCTGACCGCTTACTCCTTCAAGGACTTCATCTGTGAACGGGGTCGAAAATGGGTCATGCATACAGGCATCAGTCAATTTTTGTAAATTGACACAGATCTAAACTTCACCTATTTTCTTATCCTGGACCACCATGGGACTGATCCATTCTGACTCTTCTATAGGCTCGATAATCTTGACATCCAATATCCAGTCGAGTTCGGCCTTAACTCTTTCTTTGTACTGCGGGTTCAATCGATACGATCTCTGTCGCATTGGTTTTGCATCTGGCTTTAGTGGGATTTTCATTTCCCCTAGGTCACCAAGTATTCCTTTAATTTATGAGAATTTTGTCGGAAATAGATCCTGAAACTCATGCAATAGATCTGTGATTTTTTCCATGGTCTCCTCATCCCAATAGTCCCCAACACTTGCAAAATTTGGGTTCTCTTCTGTCCCAATGTTAACGTTTCTGATCTTCAACGGCTGACTCATGGGATCAGTTGGTACATCTAGTGTGGCAACATCCCTACTTCCTTCTATCTCTAGGATATTAATATTTCATAGCTCATCATCATCTCCAGGTTCTCCAGACATGTTATAGCATTCCATTATCGATGGCATGTGGCACTGCGCATGTGGATCTACATGGTATGCGACTGGTATACCTTTTAGAACCACGTCCCGAACAATCTGAAGTGCATTGTTCACATCTGGATTGGTATCTGCAAAACTAAATTTATGTACAAAGCAATTAGTCAGCTCCTCCCAAGTAGTTATTTCTTTGTGCAGCTCTGCTGATACATACCATGATCTTGGCATTTCAGACAGGGTGTGAATAAAGGCATGGACCCATTCATCCTTTGGTCGTGATGCCCACAATGTTTGGAATTCCATCAAATGACCCTTAGGGTCATTACGTCCATCATACCTCCCAGTGTGGTATGCCTCTGCATTTTTGAAGCAAACTGTCAACAAGCGTTGACACTAGACCATCCAATAATTGTGTTTTTTTTATTTTCCCACCAGTGTGCTAGAGTAGCCTTCAGTGCTTCCTCTAGTGCCAGCAGTCACTGCAGTTCCGAGACCTTTTCTTCAAATTCCATTAAGAACACATAAAATGTAGGCAACCCTTCATAAACTGGTAATTCTACAATCTCAGTTGCAACATGGCGCAATGGCTACGTGATTAATCTGCACTTTCTAAAGGATACCTCATGCATGCGATTTTGCCAATTTTCCAGCACATCCTCAGAATCCGAAGACGTAGAACTAGTACTGTGCCAACCGAGTTCTCTGTCAATTGTGGGGTGAAAATATTTTTCAGTGATATTGTAGGCATGATCCCACCCCCTGTCAACTTCATCTTTTATTGGTTCAATGTAGCGCCTGCCTTCATAAGGATCCATAGGTGCGTTGACCCAAATATCTTGGTTCTCAAAAGTCATCATCCGATTTTTGAAGTTATTAATGAATGCCATGCTATCTTTGGCCCATCCAACCCCTAGAAGTGTGGGGTAGGATCCTTCACCATTGACAACTTCAATTACATAGAAATCAGCACGAGTCCTCATACCTTCAACATCTACGACCAAGTTAGATACCCATTCGATTAGTTGCACCTTCGCTTGATTAGCTAATCGCAGTTGCACCCGGGACCATCCCAATGTCGGCTGCCCCATCTTTTCCCATGTCTGCTTTGTTGGGATATTTACGTCTAACCCTAGATCCAGAATGACTAAGTCGACTTCATAGTCTCCAATCTGAATATTCATACGCATCTCCTTGCCTGTATTTTTCTTATGTAAAGAGTTCACCGCAGACTCATTGCCTGGATGACACAACAAATTTCCAATCTCAGCCAAAGTGTCTAGGTCCTTTGCTAGCGATAAAAAACTCTTGAAGAAGTGCTGCAAGGTACCATGCTGTCGCGATGGTCCTGCCTTTAGTGTAGAATCAAAAGTGGGAGGCATTTCATAGACAGGTGAATTACCAAGATATATTTCGATCGCATCTTGTGCTCCAAAAAATTTCTCCTTTTTAGTTGCGATATCGAATGGTGCCTTCTTCTGTCCAGCTAGTCGAATATATGGGTGGGGCCTGTCCTCTCCTATTGTGGCTCCTGCATGGGTGACAACGACAACGTTGAGATCCGTTGTTCTAGGCTCCATTGAGATTGTTGCTATTGTCGGCCCTTGATTTTGGTTCATTGAAGGATTCATAGTCAACGGCGGATTCTAGTTCAATGGGGGGTTCATAGGTTGGTTCACCGTCTAATTCTGGATTGGAACTTGATTCTAGGTCTGCAACTGGTTCTGGTTTTGCAACTGATTTTGATTCTGGACTTGATTCGGGCTCTACAACTGAGGAATGTTCCCATCCTGCCATCTTGCGATTAGCTGTGGGCATTTTTCAATAGCATGATCGATCGTGATGCAATATGTACATGAGAATTGCAAGTGTGGGAAATCTCTCTAATAGTGCCCAAATATCTCACAATTGTAACTCTAGACTGATCCGCGACCACGTCCTCCTCCTCATCTGAAGCCTCCTCCTCTTCCTCGGAATCCTCTGTGAAATCTGCCCTATTGCTGGTATTGTGGTTGAGCCATCTATTCCGACATGAGATTCGGCTGCTACCGAACATATTGTGCAGTGTGAACATACTACGACTATGGTTGAGGCATCATCATTTGATTATCCTGCGCCTGTGATGAAAATTGCGGCTGTGGTGCGAATCGTGGCTACGGCTGTGACGGTATAAATTGCATATGTAGCGGTGGTGTATAATGTGGTCGAACATTTACCATTTGAGGCTGCGTCTGTGGTTGTTGGAATGCGCGATGATATTCACCCTTTACAAAGTATGAATCATATGTTCTCTCCTGCAACAGATCATGTGCCCAACAGTCTTTGCCTTCATGGCCTACTGATTTACAAAAAGAACAATATAGGTTGGTTGGTTTTGACACCATTTTCTACATTTAGCTACACTCTTCATGTTGGTGCCCATAAACTTGACATATGTGACACCATGGTACACTACCGCAACTTAATGGGTTCGACACTCCTGAAACTAGATAATTTCGGAAAATGGGGTAGTTTTCCTTGGTGTGCCTGCCTACGTGACACTGAGTGCACCAAATATCGTCGCGATCTTCTTTCTCCTTGTTGATGTCTTGTTGTTGAAGCGTTAGGTTTTCCAGCTACGCCTAGATTAGATTCATGCCAATTGCACTCTCTCCAACCGGTGAAGCTTCCAACTTCATCGCAATATCTAGAGCCTCGCCCTGTGTTGCGATCTTCTCCTGCATCAGTGGTTGCTAGATATGAGGTACCAAGGATGTGATAAACCACTCTTTATGTTGGACATCACTCATTTCAAAGCTGACTTGTGCCATCAATGTCTTGAACCTTTGGTCAAAGTCCCACACAGTCTCATTAGGAAATTGCTTAATCTCTTTCAATTCAGTAATGTATTGATCCTCAGACTTAGGCTTCCAGAATTCGTCAATTAGTCCCTGTTGGATGTTGTCCAATGTTTTTGCAAGCGTCCCTGTAGGAACCTAAATGAATTTCATGAACCAATCTAGTGCACGACCCCGCTGGGTAGTCACCAGTTGGCCTTTCCTGACATCATCATCGATGGTTTGTCAAACTCTCCACACTACCTCGCAGAGGAACTAGTACTGCTCGGGATCATTAGTCCCGTTTCCATGAAACAAAGGTAATTTACCGTCATCTCCTGCCATCCTCGACCTTCTTTCTAGAGTGGCTGATCTACTACTAGAATGTTGTTAACACGTCGGAAAAGTCAATGTGGGACTTGGAGTTTCTCCTGAGTTTGGAGTAGTGCGCAAAGGCGTGGGTAAGTTGCTGCTGGGGTTTGATCTTATCGTTGTCCTGGGTGTGGCCTAGGCCTGGTCTTCCTCTTCGTCACTATAGGGTTGCTTCATCCCATGTGGTTGTCCTTTGCAGTCTTGCATTTTGATCGCAGCAGGACCTTCCCCTGTCCTCTGCCTCTTCTCTAGTCAGAACCTTGCTCCTCCCCTCGTACAACCACTTCCTTCCTTGGTTCCCCTCACAGTCTCGTCGAAACTTGCACCCATCTACCCCTTATCTTCCCATTCGCCTCCCCCCTTTGTCACAGTATCCATTTTCTCCGCACGCCGGGGTGCTACTACTCTAGGTTCATTTTGAGTATATCCTTTTCGTAAACCAACATTTTAATTGACAATTGAAGTGACAATAAGAACCTACCTCTGGGTCCATTGAAGAATTCCCTTTCTGCTTCGATGTAAGACTTGGTAGTGTCGACTGCGAACTCCGTAATGTATCCTTCTAAGATACTATCTAGCCAGACCTCAACAACTCACGATGCTCTGTTGTCAATTTCTTGCAGTTCCTGGATCAATTCAGGGGTCTAGGATGTTGGTTCTCCTCCTTGGAAATTTGTCTTCTTGTATGTAAACTACACCAACCACTCATACAGTATAATGGGAAACTCACAGAAGAAATACTCGTGAGGACCGTCAAACCCAGTCGACAGGGGTCCCACTCTGTCGACACTTGACTCGCCGCGATCTCCATGAGCATCGGCCTCGACAGGTTTTACCCTGTCCAGCAACACCCACATAGCGGATGAGGTCTCACCCCAGATGTTCGAGGGAGGGTTGACAGAACTAAGTTTCTGCAGTATAGAAGAGGGTTAGGGCATCAACGATTCATCAACTCAACAACCAAATCATATCAACTTCTCTAATAGAACCATTCATTACTACACATCATTCATTCATAACTGTAACAGATCTAGATCGAAAAACATGACAGCATTCATAAACGGTAAAACATCACATCATAGATCCATATTTCAGATTTACTTAGCATTCATCATTAGGTTTGCAGGAACAAAAAGATAGAAAAGGACAAAATAATATAATAACGATTTAGATCAACACCCGTCTTATCATATTACTTATGCCCAATCACCCACAGATCAAAACAATTAACAATTCATCTCAGACAGATAACAACTTGTTCTCTCTATGCATGTATCGATCCGTCTATCAATTGATTGGTCTCTCCATTCACATTTCTTCTTTCTATATATAGGCTTGCGCCTTTACATTCATGGTCCACTTCTAACTAACTTCTAACTGATTTAACTGGCTAATGACAAATATCCACAAAAGTGGTCAACAAGTACAAAAAGTGACACAAAATAATCAAAAGTAGTCTATTTTTTGCCTATCGTGCTATATTCGTCTTGCGCAGTTCCTTCTAAGTTTGTGCAACGTTCATGATGTTGCGCAACTTACCCCAACCCCTTGCCAACACATGGTGGTTCTAGGGCATGCCACATGTTTGCAGGGGGTTGAAGCCTCCTTCCAGTCGTAGCTGGAGAACAGGGTGTCGCAACATCCTTGTCTGTTGAAGCAGGCAGAAAACCATAGGGGTGTTGTAGCATCCTAGTCTGTAGTAACAGGAAAAATCTAGGGTGTATCTACATCCTTTTTGTTGCAGCAGATAAACAATTTTGTAAGTTCATCTCATTAATGAGTTTGTGTTGGTGGTTTGCTCTTTTGAGGTTTCCACAATAAAATCTGTGTCTTGATTGTTGATTTTGTGTATTTTTAAGTAAAAACTGACAATAATGATTCACCCCCCTCTCAGTATTGTGGGATAAACCAACAAAGGGGACATGTTCTGGCACCCAACGAAGCCTAGGATTTAGGATTGGGTAGATCAGAAGGAACGAGATTTCACTCAAGAAGAAAGTAGAGGTTTGTGAATGACTCTAGGAGAATGGCTAGAAAAGTATGTTTATTGTGATATCCATGAGATTTTCTTCAGTGAATTCCCTATTTATATTGTATGAGTGGTTGACAATATTAACGCTCCAGAAGAAAAACTTCCAAGGAGGTGAAACTAAGGGTTGGACACCTCAACTAGTTCAACGACTGAAATGTGTTAATAATCCAATATCGAGGGTTGTCGACTTTTGAGTCGATAGCATTTTAGAAGGATACATGACAAAAATTGTTGTGGATACTATCAAGTCATATAGTGAAGCTGAAAGATAATTCTTTTGAGGTCCACGAGGTAGATACTTGAATTATTTGAAACTGTGGATCAATATGTTAGTATGTGAAAAAGGGATTCTACAAATGGACTCCAACGAGTGAACCATTGTGCACGAAGGGCATGGGTATTGATGAGAAGAAGGTATGGAAAATATGTGTAGAATGAGCTGAGATATTCCAAGAATAAAGTGATACTGATGAAGAGTGTGGCCGCATGAGGAGTGGGAAAATATTTTTGTTTAATAAGAGGAGAAGGAATGCGACTAGGAGAGAGAGTTTTAGTGTAACTGGAAGAGGGGAATACGAATTGGTACCGCGACTCAATGAGGAGTATTGCGATGAAGAGGAAGAGTACCGACTTATCTTTAAAGACGAGGAAGAGTTTCAAATCCATACCAGACTCAAGGCTACGACATACCCACGACTCCGCGTACATCTATGATATTAGAGGTAAGACCTAAAAGTGTATCAAAGTGTTTTCAGTCAAATAATAGCAATAGTAATAGTCAAAATAATGGTCATAAAGTTATAAGTAGTGGTTTGTCAAATTCAGGTTCATCGGTACCCCAATGGCACATAATGGTTGGGGATGACATGAAGTAACCCATATTTAATGGAAATGGGTTAGAAGACATTGAACAACATTGGTTATTGTGTGAGGTGTCTAGACTATGTGACAAGTCTAGGATGAGGCTGTAAAAAGGGCCTAGATGATCACAACTTTTAGAGGTCGTGCTCTTGATTGGTACATGAAATTATTTGTGGTTCATATGTCGGGAAGCCCTTAGAATTCATTGGCTCAGATCCGAATCAGGCTAATAGATGAACTCAAGAAACCAAATCCGAGTCACAATGCATTACAAAGTTGAAGGAAAGTAAGCAGTCACCGAGTGAATCTGTTTGAGATTTTGACAAGAGATTCAAGGTCTTGATGGCCAAGGTAAGTTTACATATGTCTAATGTCCAACATAAGGAGTGGTTTATCGCCATGTTACTACCCCATAACTATGAACCTATAATGTAGTAGAATATAGTATCACAGACACAACCTCTAGAGCTTGCATTGAAATTGGAAGCATCACCAATTGGGGAAACTGGTGCAGGAGTGGTGCAAATCCATTCATAGCTAGATAATATTTTGTTGCAAATTTAGGATATCAAGAAGGGAAAGGATATTTGTGAAGAAATCTGGTGCACTAGATGTAAAATGGAAGGGCATCATAAAGATTTGTGGCCAACTTTTCTGGTCTACCTTGTTTTTGGTGCTCCAAATCCACTAAGTACGCAAGGGATGTTGTGGTGCAGAGTTTGTCAAACAAGAGGAAACCACTCAAAAGAATGTACTCCCACTAGTCTCTGTTGTAAGTTTTGTTTATTTTTGGTCCATGATGAAAAGGACTGTAGGGCATATCAATTACTACAGGAAAAACCAACGGATACATATTTAATGAAGAATGACGAACAAATGCAAGCTGAGCGATCACATGCACAGTCCCCCCAGCAAAGGGGTGGTGGTGCATTTATAGGTCGAGGAAGAGGGGGTGGATTTGGCTGAGGAAGAAGTCAAGTCATCTATTATAACTGTGGTCAACTAGGGCACTATGCCAAAGATTTCACAAATCCTACATTGGCGTGTTCGTATTGTAAAGCACTGGATCATACTATCAAATTTTGTCCGCAACTTAATGCTAAATGACAAGCAAATACCAACGTGAATCAGTACCGACTCCCGAATACAAATCAAAATGTTCAAAAGATTTCAATTGCGCCTCGAGACAAACCACCAACCATTGTTGTTTTGACCAAGGAAGGAGATAAAATAAGAGGTGATAAATGAGAACCATGGCAAAACATAATAATACGACTTGTTGTGCAAAAGAAGGTACCATTTGATGTACATAAAAGAAAAAGGAGTCTTCATCAAAGATCGAAATAAATTTATGGATAAAAACTGTGCTTCGATGTCAGATGCTCCTCAGGTATTCGATGAAGGTCCCATCTTTGATATGCCATCGAGTTTCAACCGATCCATTCCAGAGAAGCCGATAGTGAGGGTAAGTACTTTTAAAAAAATTCTTAAGAGTTGTTTAGACCTTGTTGAGGATGAAGATGCTTTGACATAACTAACAATTTTAATAGAAGAATCCGAAGAGGATCTTCGATAAGAGAAGAATGCCAATCATCTCCATAAAAGAAGGAAAACTAGCAGATAATTGCACATGAATGCTCAAATAGGAGATTATGATATGTATTTTATTATCCTAGATTTGGGGTCAGATGTCAACAATTTGACAAAGCAAACATGGAAGAGTATGGGGAAGCCTAAGTGAGTGTGCCCCCCTGTTCGGTTCAGACTAGTCAATCAGTTGAAGGTTATGCACATTGGTTGATTACCACAAGTTCTTGTCAAAGTGGATGGTCTCCGAACTCATGCATACTTTGAAGTAATAGAGATTGCCGATGATACGAATCCATATCCAACACTCCTTGGTATCAACTAGGCCATTGAGAACCAAACCATCATACATTTCAAAAAGAGGATGTTGTCATTTGAAGACTCAGAGATGTGGGTAGTTGTTTCGTTGGATCCATTAGAAGGAAAACGCTATGTCGAGCCAGTCTAAGATGAGTATCATGAAGGTACTTGGATAATATCTACAATATCTCATATACATTGGATGATTATATAAACCTTACAGCTGATGGTAAATTGAGTTGGAAGAGAATTCATTTGTGTTTCATTAGATTCAACGGTGAGCCTTGGAAAATTGGTAGAATCGGTTACATGAAGCGTCGATGCAAAAATGTGCAAGGGTCATAAAATCTTTGTGATGGCTTGGTAATAAGGAATGTGACTTACCTATGTATGAGGGATTTCCTAATTTAGATACATTTCTTCCAGAATTTGAAGTTAAGGTACCGGAACCACAATGACTGCTAGCTCTAGATGTGGCTCTTAAAGCTACACCGACAAGATGGTGGGCTTCCCATAAACAATCCATCTAAGTATGGCCTCAGTGTCGAAGGCTATTGGAAATCAGGTTTGGAAAAAATGATCCTTATGTTGGCAATAAGTATATTGGATTAGTGAGCCCTGTTGACCTTATTAATAACTGTTGTGCGATGTGGAGGTCGGTGCCAAAGCAGGAGTGGGTACATCTGTTCATACATACATTGGAAACGATACCAAGAAATTGGTATACGTCGATCAAACTGTGACGTGGTACTATAGTGTGGGATGAGTTAGCTATTAGTTTCAATCACACTTTTAGTTTTATTGATGAAATTCAGTGGATTGATGCGGCCTCGCAAGTGATTAAAGCTAAGATTTTTGAGGAGATTCTTATTCCTATGTCAAGTCTACCACAATGGAACATGATAGTCAAGAACCTGCTGGAGTATTGCAATATGTCTAGAGAACCTGAAGATGATGATCACGACACATTCTGTTGGTACCGAAATCTAGCCCCATTAATTTTTTTGATTCCGGTAGTGCACATATAAAAAGGACTCCATTTTTTGCTACTGAAATGTTCAATAGTATTTTGGCCAAATCCATCAGTATTTCAATCAACCTGGTCCGGTTTTCATCACCTCAAAACCTCTATCTTAATCGATTTGTAATGCATATGATTTTATTCTCCTTATTGGCATTTAGAAATGTTAAAGTTCTCTCTCTTTTTTTTTGGTTCAAAACCTCAAACCTTTCATGAAATCTCGCGTTGCCTCATTTAGATTAGAATCTTGGTTGCCTTTTCCTCAATTTTATGGCAAAAGGATAATCATTATTTTTGAATATAAATTCATTTAAATATTAATTTGATTTTATATTTAAACTTAATTTTTGAGTTTTACTTTATTTCCTTTTTGTTTTGCCAACCCATAAACTTCATAGTCACATGGCTATTTTAAAAAGGTTAATCATTATTTTTGAATATAAAATCATTTAAATATTAATTTGATTCTATATTTAGACTTAACTTTTGAGTTTCACTTTATTTCCTTTTTGTTTTGTCGACCCATAAACTTCATAGTCACATGGCTATTTCAAACGTCGAGTCCTTTTTCCTATTAAAAAGATTATTCCAACGTCAAGTCGAACCATTATTACAGAACTCGAGACCCATCCTATCATAGCTCGCCTTGACTAAGGCCCTACGGACTACATATTGACAATATCGAACAGAATCGAACAATATAAATGTACACAAGTTTGTGCTTGGGATATTTTCCATGTAAGACTTATTTATTGAGCTATAAAATAATTAATGTGGCTGTAGTAAGTTTGATGATCGAAGTTGTAGTAAGTTTGATGATCGAAGTTTGATGATTGTTGAATTTTAAGATGCTCGAAATTCAACGGTCAGCAAGCTTGCTATAGTCGCATTAAATCCTCTGCAGCTCAATGGATAGCTCTTACCATTTTCTAACAAAAAAAAAAGTTAAAGACACTCACATTAAGAACCAAGAAAAATTGGTGAACCTCCACGCATCACATAAATAGCTAATGTATGAGAGAAACGTCCACGTGGAAAACAAAGGCAAAGTATTAAGTAATAGTCATCCTTCAATGCCACGAGGACATCTAGAAGTCACAGGTCTATCTTACTCAGTAATTAGTGGTGCCAAATACTCAAAACTATTGCCAAAGCGCTAAGGAGCCCATGTGGAGTCAGAAGTCTTGCACAGCGTGTTAAAGTGGAGTACATTCAATGTTAACAGGAGAACTATCAGCTTAAATACAAGATCCTCAGTCACAGGTTAAAAAGTCATTGCTGGATTAAGAGTAGTAATAAGTATTAATATCATGAGTATTTAACGCCACCCATTATCTAAGTGTCACACATAACATGCTAGTAGAGTTTATATTTAAACACTTGTCCATTATGCGTTGAAGATGGAGTTAGTTGCTCTTTAATATTGAATGCAGTACATGATGAACAAATGTTAAATCTTCCATTCAGTTCAACAATGTTCCAAAAAATCAAGCTCAACATCTCCAGATAACGTTTAAGCATTCAATGACCAAGTGAAAGAGCAACTATCAGTGATAAAATCAGAGTAATCTTCCCATATTATGAGGAGATCGGATTTAATAATGAATTTTCTTAAAAATCTGTTTAGTATAATCTCAAATCCAAAATTTTCATAAAGTCAAGATTTCTTCTAATGTGGATTCGAAGAACAAATTCTAGATTTTTCTCGTGATATTATGCTATTTTTTAGGAAAGGACTTAATCCTTTTTGTGTAGAGGTGCGTTTCATGTGTTACAAGGAATTCAATATCTATGAAGGAGATAGAGGATCAACTCCAGATATTGGAAACATTGGTAGCTTATTTCATTTGACACTTGCCATAAGAGAAAGCTTGCATTTAGCATTTTTGGCATCAAAATTTATCATTGATTAACATTCAAAACAAACCTCAGCTTTCTAAGACATGAATAGAGTGAATGCACAAGAAGCAAGGCACCTGGTATCAAGGGATTTTGGTTAGAGTTTATCTTCAGGTTTCAAATCATTGGTGGTAGAGACATTACAGGCATAATTCTGGCATTTGATCCGAGCAGTTTCAAGATTCCTTGTAAAAATTTGAGATTATTTCTATAGTTAGTTTGTTGTTAAATCTTCATCCCAAAATGTTAGTAACAGTTCGAGAATTGTAATATTATAAATTTCATAATTAATATTTGGTATCAACCCAAATGGCACTTCTCCGTCCGAGTGCCGACACTTCATATGTTGGCACACAAAAGGACACTTATGGATTGAAGGTTGCCTAAACACTATATATGGGCATGACATGAGATGCATTCACTATCCAACACACTTGCCATTTTACCTTTTCATATGTTGAATGCCGTACGTGACTATCTCCACAACAACTCATGTACATACGCGACTATGTCCACATCATCCCGCGTACTGTACGTGAGTATCTTCATTGCAACCGGCGTACAGATCTGTATGCGGGTTTCCCTTATAGCAACTTGTGTGTCATACGCGGGTTGCCAGTATCAATACTCGCGTACACTTCCATTCAACATTAAAAATAATAAAACACGATTAATGGAGATTTGTTGAGCCTTAATCATTAACTATCTCAACTGTCTCAACCTCTTTAACCTTCGAAACTGCTCTATTTCCTAAAGTATAAATAGAGGCCTTGGGGAGGGCATTAATCAATAAAAAATCTTGGAGAGCAAAGTTATGCTGGTGGTATATCTTCAAAAGTCCTTGGAGCAGCAGAACTCAGAATCCTTTGGTTGTAGAGGAGTCCTTGTTTTAGGCGCTGGGTTGTACACTTATCTCATTCACTATTGTTAATATCGGAGAATTCTTCTTCCAACCTTGTGTTGAGTCTCTTTCATGTATCATTGTTTGATGAATATTTTTGATTAAGTACTCTATATATTGTTCATCTAACTTGTCAGATATACATGTATAAGATTGTACTTGGAGAATTGTCTCTTTGTAGGTGAAGGAAGTGCATCCCTGAAAGCTGAAAGCTTTGGAGAGGATCAAAGCGGGAGAAGACAAATCTTGGATCAACCGTCGTTAATCAGGTGAGTCCACCATATCTTCCTATTTCCTTTCTGTACTTTAAAGCTGATTGTCTGCAAGTTTTAGAAGTACGTTGGTAACCCCAGACCCTAGGTTACAAGGGTGTTTATTCCTGAACAATAGAACAGGCGACTCCGCTGGGGAGCCCACACTACTGTGGGTTATTTCTGTTTACCGTTGCCCAGTCTTTGCCTTGATTGTATGTGTGGTCTCCTGTCTTGGTTCATGCTTAGGGTAGTGTTTGAAGACCTTGAAAAATTTCTCTTTTTTTAGAAAATTTTATACCTGTATGCGGGTTGCTCTTGCATACAGTCGCGTACAGAGGCCTACGTACGCGGGTTGCTCTCTAGGACAGTCGCGTACAGTACGCAGGTTGCCCTTGTACACAGTCGCGTACAATCCTGAGTATTCAAATTTTTGGGTTAGGGTTTTGCTTGTCGCTGTCCCTTTATAAAGTTTGTTTGCTGGTTGGTCTTCCTTATAAGCATTGCACTGTCAGTTTGATGACCTTGTTAGCCACACCTTGTGCTTTCTTGTGAAGCCCTTGAGTTCTTCTTGTTTGGATTGTCTTCTGTTAGCAACTTGAAGTGGATTTGCCGGTTTGGGTTATAGGTTCAAGTGTTGTTGTCTGAATTAGTGATCAGGGTTCTGGGCACTATTTATCCCATTCTATTTTCGGATAGTATTTGGTTTGCCACTTGCCTTTGTGTCATCTCAGTGATTTTCTTTCATTGTGTCCGCCCAAACTAGGGTTCCAAGTCTTCCTTAGGTGGTTGATCTTTTGGTCTTATTAATCTATTTACTTCACTTTGCTTACTTTATACAGTTAGTTTAATTCAAGCATACTTGAGTTTTTGTGCATTTAGGTGCATAGTAGTCTTTGAGCATTTTGAAAAGAGAAAAGAAAACATTTTAGAAGCTTTTGCATTTGATTTTGGATAGAGTACTTTTATTTTCAGTTTTTAAAATATAATCTCAAAAAACTACAAAAATATAGTCTTAGAGTTCTCTCTATCGTTGCATTTTCATCAATTTATATTTACAAAAAGAAGAAAAGAAGCTTGTTTTTTTAGTAGTGGTAATTTGCTTTGGAAATATACACCTTTGTTTTACATTTCTTATCGAGTCAAAAACATCATAGTTCTTCACTCCACTTCCTTCTGAGTAAAAAATAGCCCTTAAAATGAACGCAATAATTAAAATTTATTAGTAATTTTTATTTTTTAGGGCCATACACCTACTAGCTTAGGCTAGACTTGTGGGATAGGAAGTGTAAACTTCCCATAAGTTTTAAAATTCAGACATAGTGGGCTTATCGATAGGTAAATCCTTCTCTTTATCGATGGTATTTGGGAAGCTCCTCTCAAACGGGAGTCAAGCACGAGACTTCGTGGAGGCATTGGACTGAGGAGCTAACTCTTCGATTCCTTGTCGAAACGTAAATCAGGACTTTTACGCATCTGGGGATTCTGTCCTAGACAGAGTTTTAGGCTCAACTACCCTGCCCATGCGTACGAGTCAGGCTTGTGACTGTCCCCCCATACTGTTGGTATAGTTAAGGTAGCCTCTAGTCTCTTGACATCTAGGGTTCATACATAGGTAAATCGAAAGGCTATTTCTGGTTCACCTTGGACGGGCTTGGAAGGTAACCCTTGTTAAAAGTGTAGGAGGGTGGTGGGTGATTCCTCCGTTTGTGCCTAAGAACCTCTTCAAGGACGCCAAGTAACTGTTCTTTAGCTTTCTTCGGGAAAGCATATCTTTTACCCTTGCTGACTGTTGAGACTTTAGGAGTTTTTATAGTGGTTGTTCTGTGGTTTGTCTATGTTTAGCTGACCTTAGGGTTTGAATTGCCAAATTTACAATCGTGGAGGACCAACCTATAAGAAGGTCACGAAGGTTGCAAAACCTTCCTCCTCTCATCACATTGGAACCTCCACCTCCACCTTAAAGACGAAGATTGGACACGGACAGTTCATTTTAATCGATAAGAGTAAGTGAAGTTTCGGGTGAACCAACACTTAGCGCTAACCGCTTTGATTTTAATATAGTTGAGATAGAAGACTTGCAGGCTGACGAGTTTGCAAGGAATTTTAATACACCCTTGACTGACTTAAATGATCTTGTGATCGTCCAGGTTAGGATTTTGATTCACCTGTTTTAGGTGTCCCTGTGGGTAGTATAATGTCTTATTTGGGAGAAAGTTCTTTTGTTTTCACCTCAGCCATTCCAGCTGAAGGGGTACTACCTCCCCCGGTAAGTGCCCCTAGATCTAGCATACCTACTATGCCCTTAACTCCAGCGAGCCAGGTGGTTCAACCATTGGTTCCCACAAGCCTAGCAGGTGCTTCTGGTGGCATGGTTACTGGGATTCCTAGTATACCTATTGTTCCTTCCTCCTTCACACACACTGCCAAGAGCGGTCCAGTAGGATCCTCGGCTTTCATCTAAGGATTTCCTTGGAATGGGGGGCATATTCCCCCATCCACTCCATACCTAGGCCGATCGCCTTCTTATGTAGGAGTGCAGTTTGGAAACACTACCTCTTACGGGCAAGGTTTTCAAACTCCGGTCTTGGCCCCGTTCACGAGCTCTCTCTTTTTGTTGTTTAACGGAGGGATACCTGCTCCTGTTTTTCACACCCCAGTTTCGACTGGGATGGCCCGAACCTCTTATAGTGCACCTCCCACCCACAATCCTGTGGCTTACAAATGGAATCCGTTTCAAAGTAATCCATCCACTTCGCAACTGGCGGCAGGGGGCAACCCCACCTTTACATATGAGAATTTTGGGGCAAGTCCCTCTAATCCCCAGACTAGCACTTTTAGTGCTCCGGTTTGACCCAAGATTCCGTTCCTGGCAACGTTAAACCTGTCAGATTTGTCTAAATTGATGAACAACCCGATGAGGCATGATCCCTCGTGGCCACCTGCTCCCACCAAATTTATATCGGACATCCCAAAATTTGAGGGCAAAGTTGGTGAAGATCTTGGGCCTCATGCCACCACTTTTCACTTATGGTGTTCTTCTAATTCGCTGAATGAAGATTCAGTTAGGTTGAGGCTATTCCAAAGAACCTTAACGAGTACCGCAGCAAAATGGTACATTGAGTTGCGTTCTGTTGTGTTCAGTAGTTTTTGAGACTTGGATAATGCATTCCTTAGCCACATTCAGCTTCCGGTCCGATATGACTTTGGAATGGACTTGTTATATACCTTCAGGTAGAACAAGGCTACCCACATCTCGGATCACATCCAAGAGTGGAGGAGGTGAAACAGCCTTATTAAAGCCACTATTCCTCCTGAGTTTTTACTAGAGTTGTTCCTTAAATCCCTGTTGCCTTACATATCTAAGGACGTATCCACTTCAGGAGTGACGAATGAAGAAGAAGCCATTCTCAGGGCCCAACAATTGGATTTGATTTATTTGCAATCTAGGATCTTTTATGAGATTATCCATGAGGCACTGAGGCCTACCCACGTTGCAGAGAAACCTAAGCCTGGACCCCATGCCGATGGTGTGGTTGGGTCCGTAAAATCTCCCACTATAGAATCTTTGGCCAAACAGCTCCTTCAGCTGTCTGTCAAACATTCTACGGTGAAGGCAGCAAAGGCTGTCCCCTCACCCCAAAATGCAAATGTTTTTGCACAGACCTCTCAGAAGGGAAATCAGCAGCCCGGTGGGAAGAAGAAGAGAGGGAAGAAAGGGGAGGGAAATCAAAACAAGCAGAAACCCGCAAATAGTGCTGATGGGGGCAAGAAAGAAAAGAAAAAGGTGAAATTCCCATGTAAGTTGTGCCATGAGGATCACCTCACTCACCTTTGTCCCCTTATGGAACAAGCCCAGAAGCTGCTAAAAGCTCAACAACCGACTGTCTTGAAGGATCCTTTTCCCCAAGGGCAGAATTCAGCTTCAGCTTCTAATGTAACAGGGAGCACTTCAAATGCCCCTGACCCCAATTATATCAACATGGTTTGATATTCGACTTTGCTACAAACTAGGAATAAAAACTATGAAAAAGAGACTTCTGAGAAGGGTAAGGCTATAGGTGAAACTTCTAACCCTCTCACGATCAAGAAGCCTGCTGAAACTATGCCTAAGATACCGAAAGGTGTCTTTAAGAAGATTTTGCATAACCCTAATGCTAGGGCTGCTTCAAACTACTCAGTGGTTGAAGACTTGGCCCAAACCCCTTATGCAATGTCAACTTTAGAGGTGTTACAGAGCTGTCCCGCCCAGCGGGATGCCCTCTTAGCAGCCTTAGGTAGCATGGACTCGTCGAGTCTCATGGCGAAATTTCACTTGTCTGATGTTAAAATTCGCCTACCTTACCATGTAGCCTTATCAATAGATGTCATCCATGGTGGAAAGACCATTGGAAGGGCAGTTGTTGATGAGGGTGCTTCTACATGCGTTATGTCCTTGTCATGTTGGAAATCTCTCGGATCCCCAGAGTTGGTCCTGTCAAACACTCTACTTACTGCTTTCGATGGAAGGTCATTCCGTCCGCATGGTATCCTACCGCCTTTTGAAATTAAGCTGGCAAGGAAAGCAGTGTCTGTTGAGGTGGAAGTGATTGATGCACCTTTGGACTATAATTTGCTTTTGGGAAGAAGCTGGACTTATGCCATGTTCGCTATTGCGTCAGCCGTCTTTCGGGTGGTAGTATTTCCACACGAAGGGAAGTTGGTTATTGTTGACCAACTTGATTTTACTCGAAAAGGCCGCATGGAGTCTAATGAGTCAGCTGTGCCATTGGTTGATCAGGTCAAACCTGTTGCACAGAGCTTGGAGGCTGGAATGTACGCATCACTGATGGGCACATTTGATTTGCCAGCCCCAATTAACTATATAGGTTCTACTAGTGTGGGGAAGTCCATAGCCACGCTTGTTGATAGCACTGATCCTTGGGTTCTCCCTTCCCCCCATGAACCGGAAGTGCCCTTATCAGCAGTGGAAGTGGCTTACCAAGCTATCACCCAAACCACTGTTGATCCCGTTCCAGACCCTCTCACAGTCTCATAGGATCTGGAAGAAGACTATTTGCTTGCTTGGGCAGAAAAATATTTGCATTCTACAGATTGTTTAGATATGGTTTTACCTTCTGATGAAGCCATTCTAGAAGCCATGTGCGGGCATGATAAGATCTACGAGGATCTTCATCATCGATCCTATTTTCTCCCAGAGCTAAATAGGATAGAGGATCAAGAGTTTCACATGAGACTGGTAGACGATGTTGATACACCCATCAATCCCTTACCAAGGGAAGGAATGTTTGCCAAGGGGAATATGGAAAATATTTCCGCTACTATCCCTATCAACATCTCTGTAAATCTCGACATTGTGGAAAATATACATATCAGTGCAAACTTCTCTCCTGAGGAGATTGCAATCTATACGTCCTTGTTCAAGGAATTCTGCGATGTTTTTTCCTGGTCATATGAGGAGATGCCAGGAATTGATCCATCGATAGTTGAGCATGAGATCCGAACATACCCTGACGCTAAACCTGTTCGACAAAAGTTAAGACCTGTTAACTCGTGTAAAGCGGCGGCTGTAAAGGCTGAAGTTGAAAAACTGTTGAAAGCTGGTTTTATTTATCCCATAGCTCTGACAGAATGGGTATCCAACCCAGTTCCTGTTGATAAGAAGCAAGGGACCATACACGTCTGTACCGACTTTCAAGATTTGAATAAAGTCTGTCCTAAGGACAAATATCCCAAGCCATTTATAGATCAAATTATAGATGCTTGCGTGGGAAGTGAAGTTTTCTCGTTTATGGATGGTTTCTCCGGATATAATCAAATTCAAATAAAATCAGAAGACCAACATAAAACTGCTTTCATTTGTCCTTGGGGTACCTTCGCGTACAAAAAAATGCCCTTTGGATTGAAAAATACTGGGGCACCCTTTCAACGGGCAACGAACTTTGCCTTCCATGATATCAAAGCCATTGTCGAACCCTACCTTGATGATCTACCTACACATTCTCGTAAGAGGATTGACCATCTAGATCACCTACGGTTGATATTTGAGCAATGCAGATACTATAAGATCCACTTGAATCCCCACAAGTGCGTGTTTTGTGTTGAGTCAGGGAGACTGCTCGGATTCATTGTCTCTAATAGAGGCATTCAAGTGGATCCATTAAAAGTAGAGGCCATTGTAAATCTGCCTTGTCCTCATTCTATCAGGCAACTTTAGAGCCTGCAGGGAAAGTCCAATTTTCTTCGACATTTCGTTGTAAACTATGCCAAGATTACAAGGGTTTCATGCGCCTGCTAAAATAGGACACCCCATTTGTATGGGATGAAACTGCACAACTCACTTTCGAGGCATTGAAAAAAGCTTTGTTGTCGGCACCTTTATTGCGTCCGCCAGATTACTCTAGGGATTTTATATTGTATCTGGCTGCATCCGAGTCAACCATTGGGGTAGTCTTAGTCCAGGAAGACGATAAGCTCTAGGAGCATGTCGTTTACTATCTTAGCCATGCTTTAGCCAGACCTGAACTCAGGTACTCCCACACCAAGAAATTGGCCTTAGCAGCTGTCTATGCTGTTAAGAGATTACGTTACTACATCTTATTGAGAACTACAACAGTAGTGGCGGATGTTATTCCTTTTCAATATGTTTTGTCCTGACGGATTGTTGGAGGCAAATTCAACAAGTGGTTAGTCATTCTCCAAAAGTTTGACTTGGATTTTCAGTCCGCTAAGTCTAAAAAATCCTGAGTTTTTGCTGAGATTGTAGCAGAATTTCCAACTGAAGAAGATGTAGTCATTGAAGAAGACTCGTTCCCAGATGAGCATATCTTTTTGATATCCACCTCTGACCCCTGGTACGGAGATATACTTATATATCTCCAAACTTTGAAGTATCCTGCAGCTTCCTCGTGGGAGGAATGACGTAAATTACGCCTTCATGCTAAGAACTACCTCATCATAGGAGATACTTTATATCGTAGAGGGGTAGATTCCATTTTGCGTCGATGTCTTACCTATGAGGAAGCGGAGATGGTCCTAAATGATTCCCATAGTGGAGCATGTGGGGGTCATTTATCTGGGTTAGCAATGGCCTAGAAGATACTACGTGTCGGTTATTTCTGGCCCATGATCTTTAAGGATTGTGTGGAAGTCGTGAGGCGCTGTCATCTGTGTCAGCTTTACACCAGAAAAATACGGTCACATCCCGCTCTATTATTTCCCATTGTCTCGGTGGGCCCCTTCATGAAGTGGGGGATTGATTACGTGACGTGTAACCCATCCTTGGCTAGGGGGCACAAATATATCATTGTCGCTATGGACTATTTTACGAAATGGGCAGAGGAAATGCCCACCTTCAAAGCTGACAGGGAAACTGCAGCTTTCTTCGTGTTCAATCATATTACAGCACGGTTTGGTATACCCAAGGTGATTGTCACTGACCATGGCAGTCATTTTCAAAATAGCATGATGACGGAACTGACCACTATGCTTGGATTCAGACAAGAACATTCATCTTCGTACTATCCTCAAGCAAATGGTCAGGTTGAGGCTGTTAATAAAACTTTGAAGACTATCCTCAAACATACTATTAATGCAACCCATTCTAACTGGCATATCATGCTATACCCCGTACTTTGGGCGTACCGAACTAATGTAAAAATTGCTACAGGTTTCTCCCCCTTCCAACTCATTCATGGAGTGGAAGTCGTTACCCCGGTTGAATGTGAAATCCCGTCTTTGAAAATAGCTATTCATGTGTTACCCGATATGACAGAGCTTGAAGAACGTCTAATACACTTAGAACATATTGATGAGCAGCGTAGAGATGCGCTGACAACAAATCAATCTCACACAAATAGGGTCAAAAGCCAATATGATAAGTCGGTTAAGCCTCAGATTTTCTCTGAGGAGGAGCTTGTTTTTTTTCGGGACCAAGACAAAGAACCCCTGGGGGTAGGAAAATTCAAGGCCATGTGGTTGGGAGCTTATGTCATGTCGAAGGTCTTAAAGAAGGGCGCATATGAGTTAATTGATTTTGATGGGAATAAGCTTCCTGAGCCTAGAAATGGGCTCTACCTGAAAAAGTACTATGCTTAGGCTTAGCGCTTTTTCTTGTATTTTATTGTATGTATTTTTATGTACACTAGTTTGTCGGTTTGTGTTTTTTATACCATCTGCTAGTTGTTTTAGATGTCTTTCGAGAGGTTCGTAGGTTTCGCTGATGGCGCCAGTCACCACACTTGTAATCTAGCTTCAGCGACATGGGTCATTTATTCTCCCTCAGGACAGTTAGTTGCCTCAGGAGGCGCTTACTTAGGTCATGCTTCTAATAATGTCATTGAGTATAGGCTATAATTGAGCTTTTATGGGATGCTTTGTCACGTGGTATCACTCAGCTGGAAGTCCGACTGGACTCTCAACTCGTGGTTTCCCAGCTCAATCGAGCTTATCAGGCGCATAACCCTATTCTATTGCGTTAGTTTATACAAGTTAGCTTATTGGAAAGAAATTTTGAATTCATTACATTCAATCATATTCCAAGAAATCAGAATTCATTAACTGATGCATACGCTAATTACATATTGGATTGGCATTTAACACATTTTTTATAAAAATATATAGCATACACATAAGAAACATTTGTAAATAACCGACAAAATATATATATGTGAATATCTGTCTATAGATAGGTCGAGTCTCTAATCCTCAGATCCAGTCATAACTGTATAATATACAAAAAATATACAAAATATGGATCATAGTCCATCAAATGCCCTAGATCTAAGTAGGACCAACCTGGTCCCCCCGGACTCCCTGTACTTTGGCTTCTTCAGCCTCTTCGGCTTCAGTAGCCTCAACAACATCTATGTATACTAAAACTGCTCTGGCTACCCGCCTCAAAAGGCGTATCCAGACAGGTGGAACTCTAACCACAAACTCCTGCATGATGGCTGGGATGTGCTCTATTCGCAAGGTGGGTACTCTCTGGGTAATCCTGGCCAGCTTCCCCTCCAGAACCCTAATCAGCCCTTGGTATTTGCCTAAGACAGGATGCACATACATGTGTGGATGCCCTTCAGGGCAGACTGGTCCAATATCTGCATTTGGACATGTTTATAGGATTATAACTCTTATACATATGTATATATGTATATATTTAAAATTCATAAAAATTTTAAAAACTTGAAAATAAAAATTACCTAGCTCTCCCCATGCTCCTCCTGGAGGGAGGACAAGGTATGGATCACCACGGAAATCTATCCCAGCATATGGAAACTGCTCTAGTGCTGGAAATTGCCGCTCGCACCAAAAGTAGAGGTCATCGTCATATACACTTTGCATTGAGCCACCTCCTCCTCGGCGGAGGAAGATATCTCCCCATCTAATTAGCCTAGGCTGACGAGGAGAACGAACTGGCAGGGGTACTGCAGGGCTCAATCCCGACACTCTCTCTTGAAGAAGGCAACTAGTATGCTAGAATATCCAAAGTTCTTCCTCCTTCCTCTCTTGCAGTCAAAGAGTTGCTTTCTCAAAATCGGGATAACTCCCAAGCACCAATCATATAGGGCCCCTTGCATGCAATCCACTGCCAACCTCATCTGGTTTCATGTAGCGAGATGAAGAGAATATGATCCCACAACCCTCACTATGGTACTTATCAATACCTGTAGAGGAAAATCACGTATGTGTACAGTAGGGATGCAACTCCCTCTCTTTTGGGTACCTGGTGCGCAGTATATATAAATGTAGTTTTGGACACTCAGAGGGTCACCGCCTCTGTCGGTGCCCTCCAAATTGACTGGAGCTCCTTGTTGTGACAGACCGGCAATGAAATATATCTCCTCTGAATTAATCTCCAAGGATTCACCTTGAATGTCGAACATGCCTAAATCATGATCCCAGTATTTTATCATGAACTCTAGCAGGCGGACATTGGCCCACATAGGTGATGCGCAAAAGAATTTCAACAACCCACTTGATCGCAAAACATTCCGAAGTGGGGGCACTTTGGAGTGCTTCTTGGTCCATATCCTCATGCTCACGCTCCCTCCACTCAAGCACCATCTTCAAACCTAGTAAAACATACATTGCAAACCTTTAGTTTCATGAAAAAATTCAAAATTTTGACCCAAACCACTACTTTTTCCCCACACGCAGCGTACGCGACTGTCTAGTTAGACATGTCGTGTACTGTACGCGACTGTCCTTCAGGGAAACCCACGTACAGAATGTGTGTACACGAGTTTCAATATCGCGAACTCGCTTACACAGTGTTCCTTGCTTAAGGGCACTCAAAAATATCAAATTTGGACCCAATTTTGAAATTTGCTAGGATCAAATTGAAGAGCTTGGGGTGTAGTCTTACCTGACACTTGCGGAATTGGATTTGGTCCACCGGATTGTCCACACAGATCAACTGAAGGTAGAGGTGAAAACTTGTCTTTTATGGCTAAAATTCAAAATAGTGAGTTTTATTTATGTTTTTGAACTATTTATAGAAATAAAATTTCTCAAGTGGGTCTTTTCCTATAGTTCATAATTCACTAAACTAATACCATATCTCTTTTTGCCTTGTAATAGGTTTATCATTGTTTTAAGGTGTTTTTTGCTCATATAGGGTGGTTTTTTGTCGTTTCACATGCATTTTGCATCTATACTTACTCCATCTTAAACTTAGCAATCAACATTTTAACCACGGACTATGGTAGTTTAAACCATTAGCTCCTTGTCTTTACCATTGTTCTTCCGTGGATAGGGCCTCCCTCTCATGAGTATCCTCATTTAGAACCTATGTTGTCTTTCGATACTCATGCTGCAGCTGTCTTAGGTACAGGGGAATCCTCTTAGCTAATTTTCACACCAAATGGAGCCTCATTTTGGTCTCTTTTTACAAGCTATCCCTTTATAGGACTCCCCACCTTTATGGAGTTTCTTTAGGCCTAGGTCTATCTCCTCAAAATAGACTTGACTGCCGAGTTAACTTGTTCGTTCAAGCTCGTTAAGAATATGTGAATGGGCATCCACATTGGTGGTAGGTTATCTCTTTCTCGGACCATGCGGAATAATACAAGAAAGGATCACTCTCTTTTCTACAAAATTGAGAAGAGTATTATTAGGCATAGGTTTATCACTTTTTCGGACCTGAGGGACTAAATTTACGGAAAAGGACCACCCGGTATGAGCTTAGTTTTCTCTTTTTCGTGCTCTGGACCTAAAACATGAAAAAGATTCCAAGTGTACTTTATGTCTTTATCCTGCTAGTTAAACACTGAAGAATAAGGCATCGAGTTTATTGTTGTAAGCCCCATTTCTCATACTCAAATGGATATTTCCGAGTGATCTTGCTTTCCTTCACACTCGTAAAACTCAAGCTGTATGCTGCTCTCAAAGGAGCGTTGGGTAGGAGGTAATTTAACCTTTTTCGGACCTCCCTGACTAAATACGAAAAAGTTTCACCTTTTATTCTACGGAAGTTAAGAGAGTTCTTCTGTGGTATGTTTTATACTTTTCCGGCCTCAGGAGACTAAATTAGATGAAAATGAACCCCCCTGGAGTTTTCAGACTCTCTAAATGTGAAAACACCAACTGAGCATGTACTAGTTCAGGCTCATTAAATCCACGATTCAGTAGCACTATCAAGCATTATTCTCTCTTCTCTTCAAGCTTGTTAAAAACTGAAGAGAGATCCAAGTTGACTTTCCTGGACTTGTTAAAATTTAACAGGGAAGGTAAGGAAGAAGTTTTCTCTTGGTTTTCAGTTAGTGGCAGCATGTAATCCTTGAACATAGTACTCTCTATTTTTTTTCAATACCCATGTCTCAGTGTTCACTTTTAGTTCAACTATTACTTCGAGTTTATTATTACTCCTCTTGTTAGTTCTACCTGGGGAATCTGATCATGTCTCCTACATGACAGATAAGTCTGGTTGTTCTATCTATAAAGTTAAAAGCTGCCTTGGGTCATCTCTGTGTCATGCTCACTGTTCAAGGACTTAACTCAATGTTTGATCTATATACTGATCCCATCATTGTCGTATCTGTTATCACTTGTGTCTCCCTTCCTTTACCCAGTTCCTAGTCACTCTTGTGATCCGTTGGAGGATCTATTTCCTTCCTTATCACAGTATGCCATCCGCATCGGCACTTCCTGACGACGAAGACCTAGAGTTTTGACGATCGTACCTCAGGGTTCACTTTCATTATTGGTGAATTCCTTTGCTTCAGTTGTCGATTATCACCTATTGATCGACAATCTGTTGAATCCACTCCATGTTCGACTTCAACCTGCATTTATTCACATGGCTTGGATTGTACTGGTTCTTTGGGATTGTTTATGAAGACCTTAGTTCTCTATCTATGAACTAAGTGCGCAAGATTATGTTCTATCCATTTACATAGCTTCCAGATATTTGAAGACTCATCATTATTGTATATTGTGGCTTCGATCCACCTTTGTAATATACATGGTCTTGTACTCGTACTATATGATGTACTAAAAAATTGTAAAGGAGCTAGTGTTTCAGTATATTGAACATAGAATCCTCAGATATGACTTTGTATATGACATTATAATGTATTTGTTTTAGGTACTACCTCTGCTTCATTGGATTTCTAAGTTCTCCAAAGATAATGATTATAATGTATTTCGACCATCGCTTCCCTCTTACCTCACACATTAGGGGGCATCTGTTATCAACCCAAATGGCACTTCTCTGTTTTAGTGCCGACACTTCATATGTTGGCACACAAAAGGACACTTATGGATTGAAGGTTGCCTAAACACTATAGATGGGCATGACATGAGATGCATTCACTATCCAACCAGCTTTCCATTTTACCTTTTCATATGTTGAATGCCGTACGCGACTATCTCCACAGCAACTCACGTACATACGCGACTATCTCTACAACATCCCGCATACTGTACGCGAGTATCTTCATTGCAACCCGCGTACAGATCTGTACACAGGTTTCCCTTATAGAAACTCATGTGTCATACATGGGTTGCCAGTATCAATAGTCGCGTACACATTCATTTGACATTAAAAATAATAAAACACGATTAATGGAGATTTGTTGAGCCCTAATCATTAACTATCTCAACCTCCTCAACCTTCGAAACTGCTCTATTTCCTAAAGTATAAATAGAGGCCTTGGGGAGGGCATTAATCAATAAAAAATCTTGGAGAGCAAAGTTATGATGGTGGTATATCTTTAGAAGTATTTGGAGTAGCAGAACTTAGAATCCTTTGGTTGCAGAGGAGTCCTTGTTTCAGGCGTTGGCTTGTACACTTATCTCATTCACTATTGTTAATAAAGAGAATTCTTCTTCCAACCTTGTGTTGAGTCTCTTTCATGTATCATTGTTTGATGAATATTTTTGATTAAGTACTCTATATATTGTTCATCTAACTTGTCATATATACATGTATAAGATTGTACTTAGAGAATTGTCTCTTTGCAGGTGAAGGAGGTGCATCCCTGAAATCTTTGGAGAGGAGCAGAGCGGGAGAAGACAAAGCTTGGATCAACCGTCATTAATCGGGTGAGTCCACCATATATTCCTATTTCCTTTATGTACTTTAAAGCTAATTGTCTGCAAGTTTTAGAAGTAAGTTGGTAACCCCAGACCCTAGGTTACAAGGGTGTTTATTCTTGAACAATAATATTGTGAGGGGGAGGAGGTTCCAGGCTGTGAGGTTGAGAGTTGTATGAAGTAAAAAATCATATACTGAAAGTTTGAAGACATGCTTTGTAAATTTCATCTTGGAGACTTATAATCTGAAGATGGTTTCCTATCTATTTTGAGTCAGGTTCTAGTTGTTTTTCATTCTAAATATTGTGCGGTTATGTTTTGACTAGTTTTAGTTATGGATTCCTGAGCAACAATGTTTTTGTTGTGATTTCCCATGCTCAAATTTAGTATTTCAGATTCCATATTTGGAATGTTTTTTCTGAACATTTTTCTTTATGTTAATGTGTAAATGAGCTGTTAGCTCCACATAGTACCAATCTTATTTGAAACTTGGCCATCCTGATATGATTTTTCCTTTTAGTCTGGTCATCCATTGTTATTTGTAGAGCCTGATATTATCAAATGCCTATACTTTCTATATATTCAATATTCTTTGACCTCCTTGCATAAGATACCTTCAAAGACAAATTCAACCTGTTAGTTTATCATGAGCTTAATATGTGATATCCATGCCCTCTCCACAGTTGGAGTGCATCTTTTGGCACTAACACATTCACATCCCCGAATCTGAAGGTAGTCGAGCGTTAGAGGGACCATTCCCGTTGACAGATAATTTTTCGAAGCCACTGAAAATTAAGAAGGTAATTTCGGGTCTCCTGAAGATCCAAAGTTTACAAATAATGGGGATAACTGGGACGATGTGACTATTGGGAAAATTATTGTTTTGTTGCATGAATTCCAAAAGCTATTCACGAAGAAATTTTTCGAGATGAAGAGAATTGTTGGAAATATGGGATAAATGAAGATTCCATTAAATCCAGATGCAAAACCGGTCAAACAAAGACCACATAGATTAAATCCCAAGTATAAAGAAAAGGTTAAGGCAAAGGTCAACCGAATGCTAGATGCATGAATTATTGAACCCGTTGAAGAATCATAATGGATCAACTGTATAGTTTTTCAAGACAAGGAAATTGACAAAGTTTGTATCTGTGTTGACCTAAGGAATCTAAATGATGCTTTCTTACGTGATCATTTTCCTACCCCTTTTACAGATGAACTATTGGAGAGCGTTGGAGGACAATATGTATATTCTTTTACTGATGGTTTGTTTGGTTATCATCAAATTTAGATAACAAAAGAGGATTGACATAAGACTTCCTTTGCGACAGAGTAGGGTTGCTTCGAGTATATGGTAATGGCATTCAAACTTAGGAATACTCCTACTATTTTTTCTAGGATCGTGGTCGCAACTTTCAAAGATTTTATTCATAAATTCCTAGAAGTCTACGTTGATGATTGGACAATATATGGATTGATTAAGGACCATAGTGAGAGTCTCTGACTCATGTTAGAACGTTGTAGACAATTTCAAATTTATTTAAACTTTAATAAATGCATTTTTTGTGCTCCTTTTGATATTTTGTTGTGTCATGTCGTTTGCAAAGAAGGGATGTTGATGTATCCTGCGAAGATCTTTATTATCGTCAACCTACTTCAACCATTGACAATCAAGCAATTAAGGAGTAAATTAGGTCATACAGGTTACTAGCAAAAATTTATCAAAGGTTATGCTGAGATTACGGCCCCGATGGAGAAATCGTTGAAGAAATAGGTAAAATTTTAGTGGAATGGGGAATGCCAAAAGAGTCTTGATGTTCTCAAAGAAAAATGGTTTCAACACCTATTCTATTCTTTCCTGACTGGAAGAAAGATTTTCATGTGCATGTCGATGCATTATCTATCGCGATAGGAGCAGTACTTTCACAACCAAGTGAGGGATCTGTCGATCATGTCACGTAACTTCAAGCAGCTGCAGAACATGTGACTATGACTATTAGTCTAGTCTATGTTGAAGTAAGAAAAGTTTTAGATGCTAATGTAGTGGATATTTCAGAACATATCAGTTTTGAAAGTATCCAAGATGTTGCCAAAGTTGAAGATGACGTTCAAGGATGAATTGAGGGAGTGACACAATTATTTTAGGATTTTTCAGGCCAAGTTGACCACACCAGAGTTTTTTGTCTGAAATGGATTGGGATGAGGCACATGTGAGTGTTGGGGGCCTGTTGGCCCTGGGTAAATTATGTTAATTTTGACCCCTAAGTTTTGGAAATTGGTTAAGGTGTGAACAAGGTTGCAACAAAGTGGATGATGAAATGGTAAGATGTGACATTTTGGGCAGGATTTATGGAAAAACATATGTTTTGATGAAGCTCGACTACAAGGTCGGTTAGTTTTTGAGAAAGTTTGTCCACTTATGGGGTAGTGGGCACAGGATGTAAAATCAACTAGTAAATCCTAGAAAAATGTAATGGGTTAGGATTTTTGGGGTTGTCCCAAGTTAAGTTTTGGAAATAGAAGTCGGTAATACCAATAGAGTTATTCTACTGTTGTGTCGAGGTTAAATAAGAGTTGAGTATGTGGTCAATTTGTAGGGTATGTGCGCAGATCTAATGTAATGGAGATTTTAGAGATGTGTCTCAAGACTATGTGCACATACTAAAGCATTCGAGCTACAACTCTTGATATTTAACGAGCACTTTTGTGGTTTTTTTTGTTTTGGGTTTCCACGTTAAAATCTTAATGTCAAATGGTGCATGATTTCTGTGTGTGTTGTTTTATTTTTATTTGAAAACACACACACACAGACATATATACATACATACATAGTATGTATGTATATATGTATATATATGTATATACATATATATGTACATATATATGTATATATGTATATGTATACATATGTATATACATGGATACATATGTATACATATTACATATATATATACATAATACATATGTATATATATATGTTACATATGTATATATATATGTACACATATGTATATGTGTGTACATATATATGGTACACATATATACACATATGTACATATGTATATACATATGTATACATATATATGTATGTATGTATGTACATACATACATACATACATACATATATATGTATGTATATGTATATGTATCTATGTATATACATATTATATACATACATATGTATATATATGTATGTATATAACACTCACTCACACACACACACACACACACACACATATATATATATATATATGTATGTATGTATGTATGTATGTATATGTATATATATATGTATATATGCACATATATGTATACACATATATATTTTTTTCAATGGAAAAAATGTATGTGTATATATGTATGTATGTACATATATATATATATATATATATATATATATATATATATATTTTTTTTTTTTTGTTCGATGGAAAAAATTTCTTTATTATGTTTGAATAAATTTGAACTGCCCTCAAGGAGCATACATAACAAAAGAACCATGTTTAGCCTTCGGTTTTTTTACATAGTATGAGGCTTTATGATTTTTCACAAAATAAATTCATCTTTCTTTCTTTTCTTCGCCTCTGTTCTGAAAATTTTGTTCATTTTGATTATAAACATATGTATTGGTTTTCTTTATGTTCATTGCTTATCTCCTTGACCTCCATTAGACCGGGAGGGAGTGCAAGTGCAGCTTTTGAAAGCTTATCCGCTTCTGTATTTAACTCCCTGTAAATGTGGTTGAAGGAAATTGTTTCAAAAGCTACTATCTGCTCCCTGATTGATTTCAGCAAGTGTTGAAGGTGCAGAGTGTTAATCAACATTTTTTCGTTTGCCCAATCAATGACCATTTTAGAGTCCCCAAACATTTGCAAGTTCTTCATCTGTTTATCTATATATAGCTAGCCTTAGAACTACCCAGAGTGTAACTAATTTTTCCTTGAGGCTCGTCCAGGTGCAAATGTTATTTCTATTTTTTTTCCTTCATTGAGATACACCACTCCTCATGCTCCCCCAATTGTTGGTTCTCCTTGACTAGCTCCATCAAAATAACCACAAGGAATTGTTTTGTTAATTTATGTATTTGTTAGCAGTTGTTGTGTTGTTGATTTAGGCTTCGTTTGATGTTCCATCAACTTCTCCATAGGCACTATTTCTGTCATCTCTGATGGAGTCCAAGTGTTTTGAAAAAGCGCCCTATTGCTTGCTTCCCAAATTGTAAATACAAAGAGAGTTGGAAGGGATTTGTAGTTACGTACCCTATTGTTATGCCACAAGTTCTTGATTTTGTGTTCTAGTGACAAGACCAATCTCAGGTTCGATGATAAACCAGCTTGCCAGTGGTTCTTTCCCATACAGTTCCTGCATAGGCACATGAAAAGAACATATGAGATGTCGTCTCATTATCATCTTTGCATAACATGCAAATTTTGGGTCCGTGGAAACCTCTCTTTAACATGAATTCCCATGTTAGCAGTTTATTACTTATCACCATCTAGAGCGTTAAGATTGTTTTCAGTGGTCATGGGATTTCCCATATCTTTGTCCACCACCAACGCTCTATGCCATCATGTTCTCTTTCCATCGTAGCGCCAAACCCCATCTTTGTAGAGAATCTCCCATATTTTCCATTCTTGGTCCATATGAGCTTGTCCGTCTCATCCTCCTCTAGGTGAATGAAGCAGTTAGCTAACTTGGTTATATAACAGTTCCATTCTATTGTTGATGATCCTATTAATCTCGGGTCTGGAGAAGTTTTCCATTCGGTTCTTCTTCTTATCTGGAGGTGTTGGGATTTTGCATCTGCCAAAGATCTAATACTCTTAGTCATCAGCTAAGATATTATCTGGTCTGATAACTTATAATCCTCTCTTGATCCTTCCCATGGATCTCATCCTATACACATACTCCTTCCATCACCTATCTTCCAGGATACCCAGTTTTTGACTAATGGAAAATATTGCACAAATGCCTTCCAGCTTATCGACCCATTTTCGTGCGTTTTGATGGACTGTCTAAACCATTCTTCTATGAAGGATTGAGGACAATATTTGGATCTCATTGATCTTACCCACAGGGAATCTGAGTTTTCTTCCATCCTCCACAACGATTTGGAAGCCAATGATTTACAAAATATCTCAGGATTCTTGATTCCCCAACGTCCCCTTGATTTGGGAAGAACTAAGGTAGTCCATTTCACTAATGGTATGCCTTTTGTCTATTTGCTTGCTGTCCAGAGAAAGGAGAGAAATGTTTTCCTGATTTTTGTTAGAATACCCTTCAGAATATATGTTATTGAATCACAATACACTGGTATGCTTTGGAGCACTGCTTTGAGTAGCGCCAAATGACCTCCTCTTGACATAAAATGATTTGCCCACATTGAGATTCTCGCTTCTATGTTTTTGTAAAGAGAAATCCAATCCTGGAAAGAATATGCATTTGGCTATAAAGAAACACCCAAATATTTGATCCCTTCTGATAAGGGAGCTGCTGGGAAAGGGATCAGTTCCCTTGCTCTACTCAAGATTTCTTCTGGTGGATTATTAAAATCTAGTTTGGACTTTTCTATGTTTACAACCATACCTATAGCCTTTTGATAGGTCTTGAAGATCTTTACCAGATTCTGAATATTTACACAGGATCCTTCTTCTATCAGTAGTACTTCGTCTACAAATAATACATGTGCTAGTTCTACCGTGCTTGAGATCCTGAACCCCTTTAATTTCCTTTCCTCAGATTTTGAATGATTCGACTAAGAGCCTCTACTACTAGGAGAAAGAGAAAGGGAGATAGGGGGAATCCTTGTCTCAAGCCCCTTGTTGGATGAAAGGACTAGGACGGGGCTCCATTAATTAGAAACGTAAAAGAGGTTGATTGTATGCATCCCATTATCCAATCTATCACCTCCATTGGCATGCCTATCCGAATTAAAAGTAGATGAATAAAATTCCATCTTACTCTATCATACGCTTTGGAGAGATCTATTTTTAGGGAAAAGGTTGACTATTTTTCTCTTTTGATAGAGTGGATTGATTCATGTGCCAATGAAGCAACGTCATGTATTTGTCTGTTAAAAAAAAACCAAATTGTTCTTACGAGATTACTGTGCTTAATATTGGTTTCAATCTTTGAGAAATGATCTTGGCTATTATTTTATAGATCATATTGCAACAAGATATTGGTATATAATCCTCAAAGGTCTCTCCTTCCTTCTTTTTTGGTAATGTGGCATTCATTGCTCCTAATAATTTCCCAGACTTCTATGATTCTTTTATTATCTTAAGAATATCTTGCTTCAATAGATCATAGAACCTTAGAAAGAAATCCAAAGTAAATCCCTCCGGACCTGGGCTCTTTCCTTTTTGGAAATAATGTAATACCTTGTTTAACTCCTCCTCAGAAACTTCGTCTAATAATTCTTTCTTCATTTCTTCTATTATTAAATGAGGGAACAAATTTAGAACCTCTAAAATTTTGGAGATTAGGAAGTCCGCAGGAGCTGAAAATATGGTTTGAAAGTGTTTTACTATTTCCTTTGCTTTATCTTGAAAGTTTCGAGCTATGACTCCTTCCGAATCCTTTATTCCATAATGGTATTTATGCTCTTTCTGTGTGAGGCATAGCGATGGAAGTACTTTGTATTCTTGTCTCTTGCTGCTAGCCAAGGGCTCTAATTTTTAGGTGCCATTGTTGCTCTTATTTAGCTAAGAGGGTACTTCTTCTTCTTTTTGTAGTCTTTAAGGACTGCAAAAATTCATTTGTGAAAATTCCTGAAATATTTGAGTTGTGGATTTCTTGAATCTTCTGCTCCATTTATCTTAATTCCTTCTGAAAAATAACTTCGTGCTTATTCCCCCATTCCTTAGATATTCTCTTGATTTTAGTCAGGTTTTCTGCCATTTGTTGCATGTAAGTGGTCGTGGTGGGGTTTTCTCATGCCTTCCAGTTCTCATAGACCAAGGCTCGATAATCCTCTTCTTCTAGCCAAGCTGGGTCAAATTTGAAAGGTGAAGTTGGTTTCTTTTCTGGTATAGATATTGATAATGTGATGGGACGATGGTCAGAGAGCCCACCTATTTCCATGTTTTCTTTTAACACTAGGTGCTCTTGTAAGAATATTTTTTCTACTAAAAAATGATATAATCTTTTTGAAATTGCTTGGTTCCCACCTCTATTGTTTCTCCACATGGGATCCAATTTACTCGCTAGAGATCAATGAGTTTCTTCTGTTCAAATAATGTTCTGAAATAATTGCTTAGTGTGTTCGAGCGGGCATTTTTCCCCCAATATTCTCCTGAAGTGAGGGTTAAATTCAAGTCCCCTGCTAAGATTAAGTTGGGGTCTTCGAGTGATACGATGGTGCTTCAGGTTTCCCAGTATTGTCTTCTGTCATGGAATGGTCCATATACATTCCATATGTGTGTGTGTGTGTGTGTGTGTGAAACTCTAAATAAACAAATTAATCAACATAATATCAATTAGTTTGATGAATATGGTTATATATATGCACACACACACACACACACACACACATGTGTGTGTGTGTGTGGGAAACTCTGAATAAATAAATGAATCGACATAATATCAGTTAGTTTGATAAATATGGTTAGCATTGTGTATGATTTGTAGTAGACTGTTGCGGTGGTTAATATGTCGATTTTCCTTATGTCATTGTTCATAATGAGTAAGATCTCCTTCACCACTGTATAAACTTGGTTCTTGCAACTCCTATAGGTATCTCAGGTGAGACCTCATTTTCTCTGCAGGTGTTTCCAATGGGGTTAGAATCCCGTCGGGTTGGTACCATGGGTATTTGTTGGTTTGGTGTGAGTCAAACCCGGGTTAGATTGAGATTGAGCCAACATAATTCATTGATGATTTCTCGAGGAACACATGAGTCTATTTCATCCATAAGAAATTAGAGGTTTTCAATAAACCGCTCTTGTAGAAAACTAGACAGAGAAGAAAATAAAGGTGTGAAGGGCATATAATTTTGGAGAGGTCCATGGAAATGAGTTCAAGGAATTATGTAATACATGTGGAAAATTAAGGACAAAGCCTTCTCCAAAAACACTTCAATAGAATGGTGCTGCAGTGAGAATGAGCATGACATTGATGGAGAAGGAAAGGAGTATGCTTAGTGGTGTCGGCTTATCCTAGGAATTCTAGGCAGAGGTAGTGGATACTGCATCTCACTTGGTAAATCAATCACCTACGTTAACACTGTTGGACAAAACTCCATATGAGACACATACTAGTAAGAAGCTGTATCTTAAAATTCTCAAAGTTTTTGCTTGTGATGCTTATTGTGCATGTTCCAAAGGAAAATAAGAGTGAGTTGGATAATAAAGTTGGCATAGGTAGAAGCATGAGTGTTTATATATCCTTATTAGAATAGAGAAGTCAATTCTACCTTTTCAGTTTCTAGGAAATTGAGCATGACTAACCTTCCTTCATGTAGATGATAAATTAGTTATCGATAAGGGACAATGCGATCTATGTTAGTGTGAGAGGTTCCTCCTAAGGAATTTATACCTTATGGGATACCAAACAACTAGTATGTTTGAATTTCTAGACATGTAAAAGCTATGTATTCACCCAATTCTTAGGCCATGATGCATTATAGATGGTCCAACTATTTAATATTCACTCACCAAATATTTGGTCATATGCGAAAGCATGCCAAGAATCTCTCAAGGCATGTGGTGTCTCTCTAGAAATATAAATCAAAATATTGGTATGGGACTTCAACATAGTCATAATTCCAAGGGATAGGAGAGGAGGCGTATTCATCCATAATCCATGAATAGAGGAAAATAATGGCCACATCATGTAATGGGATTTGATATACCTTGACTTATGGAAGGTAAAATACACTTGGAGAAAAATGTGATTAGGACTCAACTATGTATCTAAAAGGATTTATCAATTCCTTATCCAAAGCACTAACCACTTAGAAAACATCCAACCTATAATGTATGCATTTTTATAATCGCATAGCAAGACAATTCCATCAATCCTACTAGTTCCCTAGGTTAGATGGATACATTTGGAATTTTAATAAGGGAGCTAATAAATGATGTTCATACATTAGAATGGAATAAATATTTAATAATGGAGCTTATTAAATAAATATAAGATAAAATTCAAGTTGCAATGGAGCATGGAGACACATGGAGATTATGGGGTCCACACAAGCTAGAATTTATGTGCCACATGACATCCTCCTCTTGCAATTTCGAATCCATGGGAATCCTAATGTACTATGATTTAGAAGGCTAATACACTTGTCCATATGAATCATAGGTCTAGTGTGGAAGGAAATGGAACTTATATGGGAGAGGAAGAGTCATTCTGGAGCTAGTGGGACACTTGGACTAGATTCCCTAGCTCTATGACAACAATGATGAAGATTCTATGACACCTATGACACAAATAATATATGAAGGATGACATCTGACATATCTGACATGTTAGGTAGAAATATAGCATCCAAGAGGGTGCTCATGTGAGTTGGGGAAGCTCAAGGGGCTCCTACTCGAATTTGGGGAAGATGGAAGGCTCGGAAAGGGAGGGCACATGGCAAATCTTGAGCACATACCCTAATTCTAATTGGCTTGAGTTTATGGATGGATTGGTAACCTTAAAAGGCTAATTATATTTATAAAATATAGGGATAAACCAAGAGAATGGATTTTGATCATTTGAGAAATTTGCATTTGTGAATTGAGAGAGCTAGTGGATGACTAGTTTCTTGCCTTAGCCAATTTCGACGGTGAAAGATTCCCATCCAAGTTGGTGTTTGGAAAGGCCACTCAGGTATTTCATGAATATTTAATGGATTTTGAATTTTTAGGTGTAAGCTACATGGCATATCATGGTTCCTTCTAGTGCAACACTTTCTCTCAACCATTTCCAGTTTTTCTTGCATATTCTTGCTCATGGAGGGATTGCGCTGTGGGTGAGATATTGTAATATTCGGGAGATATTATCATTGTAAATTTATGATTTTAATAATATTAATATACTATTTTATTCATCTTCAAAAAGTCTCAGGTCAAAATATCAAATGGTTGTATGTGAAAGTGCTTTTTAATGAGCAAACAATGACCATTTCCCCACTATATTGATATTGTGCTTTGGGTGAGCTATTGTACTCTTTGGGAGAGATTATCATGGTAAATTTATGATTGTAATAAGTTTAATATCCTCTTTTATTAATTTTCAAAGAGTCTCAGGTCTAAATATCAAAGGTTTGTATGTAAAAGTGACTATTAATGAGCAAACAATGACCATTTCCCCACTATATTGATGTATGCCATGGTAATGATGATTATTTCAAATGGAAGAATGTATATATAATATATTTATGTTGAATGGACTGTAATTTATGATTATTACAAGTTTCATGTTCATCACTTAAGTATTTGAGGTCATTTTACTCAGTTTAATTGCATTTGGAGAAGAATTGGTGCCATTTCCCCAAGGGTTGAATTGGTGATTTTGTAGCTTTTAGGGAGAGGGTCATAATAGTATGTATAAATTGAATAATGATGCATGTGAGACATTAAAAATTTACCTTAAAAATCCTCTGCCTCTATTCAGAAATTCCAGTGGGTTTGGGAGCATTTGAGAAGCCATTTCCAGCATTTACCCAGGGAGAATTGGAACCCCAATTTGCTAGTAAAGACTCCTACTTTGACCAGAATATTAAACAAGTTTGAAGAAGTAATTGGAGGGTAATAAAAAATATCTGAACATAATATTCAAGTATTAATACCATTCATACACATTCTTATAATATTTGGTAGCATTTGGGTCAATTTGGAGACGTAGGCATCAAAACTAGTCAAAGGTCAAAATAGGAAAAAAGGTGAAAAATTGGTCATTTTAATAAAATTTCGAAAAAGGAACATTACAAGTGGAATCAGAGCATGGTATTGGCACCTAATGGTATTAAAAAGGAGTCAAATAAATAATCCACCACCCTTAGAACTTGAAGTTGAAGGTGTTTTTGTTGATGAAGAAGAAGTAAAAGAATAAGAGGTACATTCTGCTGAAACTATGAATAACGAGGGGAATGGAATCCCTGATGATAAGAATAAGGAGGAACACCTTAAACTCATGAAACCTCTTTTTGATTACATAACCAATACAATGACTGAACAAATTATGCAATGATTCGAATTGATGGCTAGCCAGCTTAGGGATAAGCTGGCAGCAGGGGGTAATAGAAGTTTCCATCATGGAGAGACACATAAGACTATCCATTTTGAAGAATTTTATGATTGGTTGAATTAATTTAAGAAAAGTATTCAAATGTGAATTCATTAAGGGACAATCAACAATCCATAAGTTTGGAGGAGCATGAAACGAGAAAAAATTAGCCTGCTTGTGAAAAGAGCTTAGATACACCATTACAGAAAGAAACAGAGAACCATGAAGTGGAGAATCAATTACCTCAAGGTGATCGCAGAGAAGAACATAAAGAGGAAAGTAAATACAAGCACACGATCCTTATTGATGTGGGCTGTTGAAATCAAAGAGAATCTATTGATGGATCCTTGAACTGTGAAGGAGTATCTATTGATGCGTGCTCACAACTCTATGTTGGTGACATAGAGATCAGATTTGAAAATGTTGTTGCAAGCCAAAGTTATCATAATCATGAAGATGAATACCTTGTGGAAGATAATGAAGAACCAAGATCAACTAATTCCCCATCACCACTTGAGCTTCAAGAAGTTGATCAAATCAAGAAGAAAGAAGAATAGGAGGTTCACTTCCATGAACCATCCCTCATTGAAGGGTATTTGAAGATGAATGAAATGGATATCCAAGAGGCCCTTAGAATACTCCATGACACTCAAGCATTGGTATCAAATTCTTGTTGGAAATTTTCTTCATTGGAGGAGCCATCCTTCCTAGAAGACATGGAGAAGATTTAAAGAGCAATGTGCAGAATCAATTGTAATTTCATGTCTTTGCTTTTTGATAGAAAAAATGTGATTGAGCTTAGTGAATGGCTACATGAATCATACTTGAAGAAAAATGAAGATATTCATGAGCTCAAAATTCAAAATGAGTAACTTCTTGAGAGGTTGCAAGATACTTGTTCTCCCTCCTATGTTTTAGAGTGTGATATGGCATATTACTTAGAGGATTCTCATGACATGATGGATCGTGAGAAACATGAAAAATTGCAGGTTCTTGATGTGTTTGAAGATGATATTGATGGGATCCAATCACTAGTTGTGGTGGAAGAGTAACCCGAGTTTCCTCTTGAAGATGGGTGCACACTTTTTGAAGAAGTGCATGATTCCACTACCTTGGAACCAACCTATTGGGAAATTTTTTCAATTTTAAGGGAGGTGCCTAATCCTACCTGTATGGATCCTTCACATGATGAAAATTTTGCACTTTCTGATCATTTGGATGAGTTGGTTCCTTCTCCTACATCCTGCACTTCGAAATTTTGTATCATTCATCCTAATGAAGTATGGGTGAAAGGTTTCTTTTGTATAGTGCCACATGAAGAGTATGGAATTTATATCTCTCCTTTTGATGATGACATGATTAGAGAACCATGCTATTTACATTTACAACAACATCCTTTGTTACATTATGATTATACACATCTACATGGGTGCACCTATGATGTTAACTTGAGTCACTTGGAGGAACTTCATCCCACACTTGGGTGAAGATATATATATATATATATGATTTAAGAACATTATTGTTGGAAGCAACATACTCTATTATTTCATGATGATATACATATTCATGAGTGTATTGATGAGACTTCTTTGAGCCACTTGAAGTCTTCATGTTTTCTTTGCTCCTTATTTGGTTCAGATTTTGGTGGAGGTTCTTCATTCACTTCTTAGATGAAAGAACACATGGCTGATTATTATTTTGGTGCATATTACCTTATTTTGGAGCAACATTATAGGTCATGACAGACTCACCTATGTCATTGGAGCAGATCTGATATAATACTTGATGCTTGTGTGTATTGGCCACATGGTGATCTACTTACTTGGATGTACAATCACTTTCATGATTCTTTGATGAGGTACCTTCTTGATGCATATTTGTATGATGTTGTTATGTACTTTCATGATCTATATATTTTACTGATGATGTTTGAAAGGGTAATATACCAGCAATGGGATCCTGGAATTGCTTGGTTTCATCTCACTTGGAGTAGCACTTTGGTTGTTGGTTTGAGAAAGCAAACCAACCTTCAATTATTTGAGTTCATATTGGTAGAGTAGTGTTCTAGTTTCCTATGTGGGAGACATTTTGAGAGATGGATTCAATTTTCACATGCTTGGTTTTCATGGAATTTCATCATAGCCATTTCACACCATGCATGTATCAGGATCATATGGGACCCTTGGATCATTTTTGGTCTCACTTGGTTTCAATTGTGGGGCAACAAGCAACATTGGAGATTTATTCACCACTTGAGAAGATGATTGAAATAAGAGTAGTGCAGCAACAAGCATGGTGGATCCTCTCTGAAATTTTATTGGAATATTAAGAAACTCAAATTTTGGTAACTCAACACAAACTTCAAAGAATTATACATAAGCAAAAAGGGGTGAAAGTTCAGAAAAGGTTTCCAAAATATGGAGGTAAAGATTATTTGCACAAATTTGGTTTTATGGATTTGATTAATCCTTTTGATGTTAGTGGTGATATTATAGGAGATATAAATATGCACACTCCACATCTCTTTACTTTTGGGAACATAAAATTGTAGTACATGAGTGCCACTACTAAAATTGCAGCTAAAGAAAATTAATGAGTATAACCATAACATAGCACTTGGTGTAAAGGAAGGAGGACCAAATGAGGATTCCACTTGGGAATATGAAAAGATTTTGCAGCATCCAAATCTTAAATTGCTTGAGGACAAGCAATATTTGGTGGGGAGGACTGTAATGTCCCCTTTTTTATAATTGCATAGCAAGACAATTCCATCAATCATACTAGTTCCCTAGGTTGGATGGATACATTTGGAATTTTAATAAGGGAGATAATAAATGATGTTTAGACATTAGAATGGAATAAATATTTAATAATTGAGCTTATTAAATAAATACAAGAGAAAATTGAAGTGGCAATGGAGCATAGAGACACATGGAGATTATGGGGCCCACACAAGCTAGAATTTATGTGTCACATGACATCCTCCTCTTGCAATTTCGAATCCATGGGAATCCTAATGTTATTGGATGAGTTATAAGGCTGATACACTTGGCCGTATGCATCATAAGTTGAATTTGGAAGAAAATGTAACTTAAATGTGTTCGGGTACATAGGGTACTCCCAAAAGACCGAACACCTTCACCAACTGCTTCACACAAATAGATCACATATCTACACACCGATGTTTGTCACGTGGTTAAAACCCTCAAGAGGGAAACAGTCCATGGCCCCAGCCAAATAGCTACATGGATCAATTTATTATGCAAAAGAAAGAAAGTTACATGAGTTTCTCATAATCGATCAACTAGCCAAGGACCCTCCATGCTCTTTAAATAGAGATCATGCACCAATCGGGTGTTAAGCCAACGATCAATGGTAGGTATGATCCAAGAGAAATTGAACCGTCAAATCACTCTATGTCTAGAACATATCGTGACCATCGGATTAGAATATTTACAAATGCATACTAAAGAAACACACTTTTACCTAACAGATATATTACACAAGTTGATCTTATTTAAATCCTAAGTGTCTAAATATCCTAACATCCCCCATTAAGAACAACTTGGGATAGGATTGAAGGATTTACAAAAGTGACAGTATTAGGAGAAGGAAGGAGGCATTAGAGCCTGTCGCCCCTTAAGGACACATTCCTGAACTCCTAACATAGATGAAAGTTTAGAAAACTTCGCTTCTGTAAGAGACTTGGTGAAGATGTCTGCAACTTGATCATCTGTAGGGCAATAGAGCACTTCAATAACATGATCATGAACAAGATTTCTGATGAAGTGCATGTGTAGCTCAATGTGTTTGTTGCATTGATGTAGAACTGGATCTTTGGAAAACTTGATGGCACTTTGATTATCGCACCAAATTGGAGTAGGCTACTGCTGCTCGAATCCAAACTCTAAAAGGATATGTCAAAGCCATAAAGCTTCCTGACTGGCATTAACTACGGCTCGATATTCTGCTTCTGCTGAAGAAAGAGCAAGAGCTTGTTGTTTCTTGCAAGCCCAAGTGATAGGTCCAAATCCCATACTGAAAACATAACCTACAATAGACTTTCGATCATCAGGATCGTCGGCCCAATCTAAATAAGTGAAACCAACCAACAAAGGTTCCCCCCCTGTACTGTAATGAATCCCAAACTGAATTATACCTCGAATATATCAAAGTATTCTTTTTGTTGCTTTCCAGTGACTTTCATGAGGTGTTCGCATATAACGGGCAACACAACCAACAGAAAGGAGAGAGTCAAAACATGAACGAGTAAAGTATAAGAGACTACCAACAAGCTGACGATACAAGGTTGCATCTACTTCAGGGGAAGTACAAGTGGCAGAAATTTTGACTCCAGACTGGAAGGGAAAAGGGGCTGGTTTACAATCTTCCATGTGGAAGTGACGAAGAAGGTCACAAGCATACTTAGACTAGGAAAGAAAGATTCCTTCTTTGGTTTGCAAGACTTGGTGACCAAGAAAGTAATGCAAATGTCCTAAGTCTGACATTTCAAAATTTTGCTTAAGATTGGATTTCACATGGGTTATAAGTTTAGGGTCACTACCAGTAAGGATAAGATCATCGACATAAAGAACAAGTATGCTGAGATGGTTTCCTACTTTCTTGGTATAGACATTGGGGTCAGAATGGCATCTAGAAAAAATAGTGTCAAGGAGAAAGCTATCCATTTTGGCATACCAAGCTCTAGGAGCTTGCTTAAGGCCATATAAGGATTTCTTAAGGAGATAGACAAGGCTAGAGTTATCCTGAACATATCCAGGAGGTTGTTCCATGTAAATTTACTCCTGTAAATCACCATGCAAAAAGGCAGACTTGACATCCATTTGATAGACTTCCCAGTTATGTAAGGTTGCAAGGGAAAGAACAAGGTGGATGGAATTCATTTTTGCGACAGGAGCAAAGGTTTCATTATAGTCAATCCCTTCAACTTGGGAAAAACCTTTGGAAACTAACCTTTCCTTAAGTCTTTCAACACTTCCATCTGATGCATACTTAGTTATTTAGACCCATTTACATCTGACAATTTATTTCCTTTTGGAAGAGGAACAAGATCCTAAGTATCGGTCGCCATTAAGGAACAATATTCTTCATCCATAGCAGTATCCCAATCTGGATTTCCTGAAGCTTTTGCAAAAGTTTCTGGATCATAATTCTCGAAGACTTAAGTCAAAAGAGAAGAGACTCACTGAAACTGAGAACGTGTTCGACGTTGATCTCTAGGATCATCGGTAAGATCACCAACTGCTTCACATGTTGAACAGACCCATTGAGGAAGCATTGATGCTGGTGCAATTGGAGGAACATGAGCAAGCGGAGGTGGATTTTCATCCTCACTGTCATCATCAAAAACTAGAGTTGGAAACCTATCAAAGAAGTTGGAAGAAGAAGAAGAATGCACAATCGCCGAATCAAGTTCGCAGGCCAAAGATGACACACCCGCCAAGTTAGGCTCACAGGCCAAGAGATTTTCATCAAATTTAACATCTCTTATAATGATTATATGATGAGAATGTGGCTGAAGAAGTCTATAACCTTTTACATCTTCTGAATATCTAACAAATATGCACTTTTCACTTTTAGGCTGTAATGCTTTCCGTTTTTCATTCGGAATGTGAGCCCATGCTTCACAACCAAAGACATGAAAGTGACTTACATCTGGTTTAATTTTACTCCATGCTTCTTTCAGTGTTATGCCCTGTAAAACTTTAGTGGGTGTGCGATTAACTATGTAATTTGCACAATTTATGGCCTCAGTCCAATATTGAAGACTTAGTCCCTTAGATTGGATCATACAATTAGCCATTTCTTTTAAAGTGTGGTTCTTCCGTTCAGCTACAACATTTTGTTGTGGTGTATATGGAACAATGTGCTGTTGTTGGAATCCTTGTTCAATGCAAAAAGTAGTGAACTTTTTGTTAACATATTCTCCTCCATTGTCAGATCTTAACTTAATAATTTGATGACCATATTGTTTTTCAACAAGGGCCTTATAGGCCAACAACATGTTAAATACTTCGCTTTTAAGTTTTAGGAAGTAAACCCAAGTGTGTCTGGAGTAGTCATCAATGAAAGTTAAGAAATATTTGAAACCAGAAAAGGAAGCAGATGGAAGAGGGCCACACAAGTCACTATGCACAAGCTCTAAGGGAACCGAGGCGTGCCAAGAGGCACGTTTATCAAAACTGTCTCGATGATGTTTTTCGAGTACAAAACCAGAAAAAAAACCATCCTTGCAAGATACCATCGGAAGACCAGTCACCATATTGTCTTTACATAGTTGTTGCAATGAGCGATAATTTAAGTGACCAAATCGCTCATGCCAAAGTTTGCTCAAGTTATCACTGTGAGAAACAAAAACTAAAGGAAAAGGTGATGACCCAAAGTTGTTAAATTTGTACAACCTGGTAATATCATCAACAGTTCCAATAGCAAAAACATTTTGAGGATTTTTAAAATCCTTGATTACAACTTGGTGAGGTGTAAACGTCACAGTTTTACCTTCACCTGAATGAGTAATTTGATAGACCGATAACAAATTGCAGGAAATTTTTGGAACACATAGTACATCACTGAAATGACCATTTTCTACTAGAACTGTTCTAGATTCTACAACACTTAGAGATCTATCATCACCAACAAATATTTGTTTGGTGTTACATTTATGCATAGTAGAAAATATGGCTTAATCCTTAGCCATATGATAAGATGCTCTAGAATCAATGAGCCATTCAATTGAAGTAGAAGAAGAAGATGTAGTATAAGAGTAACCAGAAGCACAAAGTGCATTTCCATGAGAGGTATATTTTGAAGACGAATCTAGGCCGATGTGGTGCTTCTTCATTGCTGCTTCCAAGGCTGCCGTATTTTTGAAACACTTAGATTCATCATGATTATCTTTTCCACAAAAATTTCAATGACGCTAAGTATTCTTTCCTTTTGGCTTGGATCCTTTGTCATTTTTTAAAGAAGGAGTTGACTGAGAGGGTTTGGGAGCCTTGTTGTTTGGCTTATTATTGCAAAAATTCTGTTTCTTGGGAGGCTTGGACTTTTCTTTTTGTTGGGATAATAAGGCTTTCCCAGTTGTATCTGCATTGTTAATTATTCAAAGATGAATGAGCTTATCTTGCTCTCTAATTAAGGAATCACAAAAGGATTCAAGACTAGGCTCTTGATAGCTAGCTATAGTCAATGATTTGTTAATGGAGTAGAATGTAGATACAAAAATAGAATATGCAGGTCCAAGTTTGGAAAGAATATGATAAATACATTGTTTGTCTTCTTTCTTAATCTTTCATTCTACACATAAGAGTCTAAGAGTTTTATACTTAGATAAATAGTCTTGAATGCATGAAAAATCATTTGGATTCAAGGAAATCAACTCATTCTCAAGTTGATGATCCGAATTTCATTGTGTTTACCAAATACAGATTCCAACTTTTCCCAAGCTTGATCAAATTCATCAATTCCAGATATGTGGAATCGCAAATAAGTAGAGATTGACATCTCAATCAATCCATGAGCTTCATCACATCTATTTGCTCATTTAATTTTATTATCATTATCAGTGGGTTCTGTTTCTTTCCCTGAGGTTATCCTGAAAAGTCTCCTACTTCACAGAACATCCTCCATATGAGATTTCCATGAGAAATAGTTAGAACTTGTAAGTATAATATCACAAAAGGTGTACATACTATAAAATAATGACTAAAAAAATAGAAAATAACTATTTGGATGCAAAGAGCTCGAAAAAATATGCGGTTTTAAAAAAAACGGCACTAAAAAATGATTCTGGATGATGGAGTTATGCTTGATCAAAGAAAATGTTGAAGATGTCTCCAATAGTGACGTTGCAGAGATTAACTTGACCAACTAAAAAAGAACCCCCCTCTTCCCAAGATCAACCTTTGACAATCACTTTACAATAAAGTTGCTTTTAAGTGAATCACTTTTGTAGAATAAGTGATGTTTACTTTTACAATAATGTTAGTTTAAATAGTGCAGCAATAAATTAAAAGACTTAAGTGACTCACTTTTTATTTTATTTTATTTTATTTAAGTGAGATGCACTTTTACAATAAAGTAACTTGAAAATAGAAATTGCATGCACTAAAAAGTAGCTTCATAAGACTTGAACTCAAAACCTATTAAGTAATAAAACAATTTTGGACCAAGTGAGCTAAGTTTAAAAGGTACATAAATGAATATAAAAATGAAGGTTTTTTTTTACTCTTCTCTCTTGTTCTCTATGCTTGCCCTTTTTTTCCAGCAAAGCACAAAAAAAATGAAAAACAAAAAGCAAAAAAAACTTTTTCACACTATGGGTGGGGTTAGATCTTGGTTAGCTTACCTGGAAAGTTTATGTTTTCAAGTTTTCTTACTGTTTCTGATTCGTCGTGATTGCACAAGGTGCATGGCAAAGAGCATACGTAGCCGAGAAGACAAGAAAAAAAAACTTTCCCTTTCTGTTTCTGATTCGCCGCGATCGCGCAAGGTGCACTGCAAAGAGAATACGCAGCCAGGGAAGGCAACAGTCCAAGACTAAAACTGTAAATATCTAATAATAAAACTGATAAAATATGAGAGATTTAAAAAAAAACAAAACCGTCACTATAACATTATACCTTCAGATTTTCCGAAATGGGTGTTTCTAGAACAAACATAAACAATTTTTGATGAAACAAAAACTATTTCCCAATGGAAACGATGCTCTAGATGAAATTGAACATCTCCAACAGGATACAAATGCATTAAAAATCCATAACCAGGAACCCTTTCAAAGTTTCGGCAACACTGGTTCCAGATATTGATCAAAACCGAAAGCGGTTCTTCATAAACGCTCTGATACCATGTTTGGGTACATAGGTTACTCCCAAAAGACCGAACACCTTTAGAAACTGCTTTCGGTTTTGATCAAGATCACAAATAGATCATAGATCAACACACCAATGTTTGTCACGTGGTTAAAACCCTTAAGAGGGAAACAATCCACGACCCCAACCAAATAGCTACTTGAGAGCAATTTATTATGCAAAAGAAGAAAGTTACATGAGCTTCTCATAATCGATCAACTAGCCAAGGACCCTCCATGCTCTTTAAATAGAGATCATGGACCAATCGAGTGTTAAGCCACAAATCAATGGTAGATATGATCTAAGAGAAGTTGAACCGTCGGATCACTCTATGTCTAGAACATATCGTGAACGTCGGATTAAAATATTTACAAATGCATACTAATGCATACTAAAGAAACACACTTTTACCTAACAGATATATTACACAAGTTGATCTTAACTAACTCCTAAGTGTCTAAATATCCTAACAACATGGGAGATGAATAGTCATTTTGGAGCTAGTGAGACACTTGGACTAGATTCCCTAGCTTTATGACAACAATGATGAAGATGCTATGACACCTATGACAAAAATCAGATTTGAAGGCTAACATCTGACATATCTGACATGTCAGGTTGAAATAGAGCATCCAAGAGGGAGCTAATGTGAGTTGGGTAAACTCAAGGGGCCCCTACTCGAATTTGGAGAAGATGGAAGGCTAGGAAATGGAGGACACACAGCAAATATTGAGCACATACCCTAACTCGAATTGGCTTGAGTTTGTGGATGGATTGGTAAACTTAGAAGGCTATTTTTTTTATAAAATATAGGGATCAACCAATATAAGGGATTTTGATCATTTGAGAAATTTTAATTTGTGAATTGAGAGAGCTAGTGGATGACTAGTTTCTTGCCTTAGCCAATTTCGAGGGTGAAAGATTCCCATCCAAGTTGGTGTTTGGAGAGGCCACTCATGAATTTCATCGAGATTTAATGGAGTTTTTATTTGTAGGTGTAAGCTATAAGGAAGCTCGTGGTTCCTTCTAGTGCAACACTTTCTCTCAACCATTTCCAGTTTTTCTTGAATATTCTTGCTCATGGAGGGATTGCGCTTTGGGTGAGCTATTGTAGTATTTGGGAGAGATTATTATGGTAAATTTCTGATTGTAATAAGCTTAATATACTCTATTATTTATCTTCCGAAAGCATTAGGTCAAAATACCAAATGGTTGTCTGTGAAAGTGATTTTTAATGAGCAAACAATGACCATTTCCCCACTATATTGATATTGCGCTTTAGGTGAAATATTGTGCTCTTTAGGAGAGATTATCATGGTAAATTTATGATTGTAATAAGTTTAATATGATACATTATTCATTCTCATAAAGTATCCGGTCTAAATATCAAAGGGTTGTATGTAAATGTGACTATTAATGAGCAAACACTGACCATTTCCCCACTATATTGATGTATGCCATGGTGATGCTGATTATTTCGAATGGAGGAATGTATATATAATATATTTATGTTTAATGGACTTTAATATATGATTATTACAAGTTTTATGTTCAACACTTAAGCATTTTGGGTCATTTTACTCACTTTAATTGCATTTGGAGAAGATTTGGTGCCATTTCCCCAAGGGCCGAATTGGTTATTTTGTAGTTGTTTGGGAGAGGGTCATAATAGTATGTATAAAATGAATAATGATTCATATGAGAACTTAAAAATGTTCCTTAAACATCATCTTCCTCTATTCATAAATTTGAGTGGGTTTGGGAACATTTGAGAAGCCATTTCCAACATTTACCTAGGGGGAATTGGAACCCCAATTTGCTAGTAAAGACTCCTAATTTGGCTAGAATATTAAAACAATTTGTAGAAGTAATTAAAGGGTCATAAATCATCCATTAAAATTATATTCAAGCATTAATATAATTCATACACCTTCTCAGAATATTTGGGAGCATTTGGGTCAATTTGGAGACCTAGACATCGAAACCAGTCAAAGGTCGAAATAGGAGAAAAGGTGAAAAATTGGTCATTTTTATAAAATTTTGAAAAATGGCATTACACAACCATCCAACAAAATCAACACATTCACCAAAATTAACCCATCCACCATATTAGTTCACACATCAATCATTCTAAGCATTGATCCAATGAAAGATTATGGTCCACTTCCATTTAAATTAAATCCCCTTTTATTTAAATATTAAGAAGTGTAAGGCTAAATTCAATAATATTGGAAGCACTGATTATAGGCTCCTCATATTGTGTTTGAGAGTAGAAAATAAAGTCCTTAAATCAAGCACTAATTTTATAGGAAAAAGATTGTACATACCTCTATGTAAAGAACAAGAGGTCTAGGAAGAGAAGCTAGCTGGAATACAACATCGAATTGAAGAAAAGGGGGTAACAAAGTATAAATTAGTGCAAGAAAAAGAGGCAATTATGTTAAAAAGGAGCGAGGGGAATTTATGTATATTGAGAGGTCCATATGATGTTTGAGGAATATCTAATTTTTTTCACTCAAAGAATATTTTTGAATCCCAAGAATATTCTTGGCCTGGTTCAGCTGCTTGTGGAGTATGGATCCCTTCCAGATCCACGTGATTGTCTTGCTCTTGGAGTTTGGTGGCGAGAGTTGTAGATCTTGATCCTGTGATCATTGTTCTGCTATGTCAAGGATTGCTTCTTTTTGCATATTTGAGGGACTTCTTTGTGGGAGTTGCTCCAGTGCTTCTCGACTTTCTTTGGATTTTCCTGTGTCAAGAAGCTTCTATGGCAGGGCTGTTTTGAAGAGGAGTTCGTGAATCTTGGTCAAAGATCTTTGAGATTTCAGTGATTTGCTCCAAGATCAAGAAGGCTTTTCAAATCCTCTCTGGTGGTTTCTCTGCCAGGAGGCTGTATATCGTCTCTCATTTGATTTTTGGAGTTATTTTTGAGATTTCTAGCCCTTGCACTTCTGCTTCATGAAGATATGACTGGGATTGACTCTCTGTTCTTGTCTTATCTAAGAAGGAAGCTCTGTCCGTGTGAAGGATTCTAAGTTTTTGTGATTGCAGGGTTGATTCTAGTTCCATTGTAGGTCAGTTTTGAGGTCATGGTGACTGGAGGGGGCTCCTCCCCTTCCCTTGATATCGATGCCTTCAAGAGACTGGTTGCTTCAGGCAACAAACAGAAACTCAATCAAAACCAACAATCCTTCATTAAGAAGATGGATAATATCCTTACGGTGGATCTTCCTGCGGATTAACCATGTCGATCAACCCTCAATATTGCTAAATGAGGCCTCATTGGACACTTCACTAGGATTTGGGAATCCCCCAAGGTAATTGAAGGGTGGGTCCAAAGGAATTGGAAACCTCTTATCATAGAAGGCACCGACAACAAGTTGATTGGTAAGGGATACTATGTCTTTCTTTTTGAAAACTCAACAGATAGAGATTTAATCTTTAGAAACGGGCCATATTTCATGGGTCCTCAAGGGATCTACCTGAACAAGTGGACTCTAGAATTTGATATGAATCAAGATGTCCCTTCTGCTGTTCTTGTTTGGGCTACGTTGCCACATCTTCCTCTCCATTGTTTGAATTCAGGATCTATAGAAGCTATAGGAAACACTTTGGGGAAGTATATTGATAGGGCTGACAGAAGAGATCAATATACATGCGCTAGAATATGTGCTGAAGTGGACTTGGAGGTAGGGCTTCCTGAAGCTATTAACTTGAAAGTAGCAGATTGGTCACACGTGCAAGAGCTAGATTATGAGCAATTACTCTTTAAGTGCAGATTTTGTCATGGTTATGGACATTTTTCCAGATCATGGAAGAAAAAAGTTGAGGAAGAAGCTATCAAAGAAAAGGGAGATCAATGGACCCAAGTTCAAAAAAATAATTCAGCAAAGCAAGGAAGCAAAGCTAAGGGACAAAGAGGAGAAATGGGGATGAGTAGCAATCCCTCTAGGCAGAAACAAAAAGAAAATGGAGAAGCTATAGAGGAAATATCATCTCAAAACAATTTTGAAGTATTGAGCGTCCTAGAAGACCAAGTACTCTTAGTGCTTCAAGAGGGACAAGACACTCAATATAAAAACCAGAAAAGTGAAGAAGTCAAAGTAATAGTTGAGCTAGATCTTACCATTCCTGTGGAAGGACATTCTCCCACATATGCAGAAATGGAAAAAAAAGAGAAACCTATGGACAATTCTGGATCATCCGATGGAGATCCCCTTGAGAGGTCTTCCAAACAAGGGCTTAAATCTCATAAGACGGTTCAGGAGGAAGAATAAAAATGTATTAATATGCAAGGAAGTCAAGCCACTATAGATATGTCAATCAATAGGAATACTCAGGCCAGACCTTCAAAAGGAGGCCCTCCCCCTTCCGTCAAATAATGAACATCGTCTCTTGGAATTGCAGAGGGCTTGAAATTATTCAAAAGTGGAAGTTGTTAATGATCTCATCAAAATGGCTTCTCCAGATGTTCTTATGCTCCAAGAGACAAAAAATTGATGAGGACATCCTTCTATTTATAAGCAATAAGAAATGTAATTTGAATGTAGGGAAGACAGAGAGTGCTAGAGGTACCGTTGGTGGAATATCAACATTGTGGAAATAAAATTATTTCTCTCTGGAACATTCTCATACAACGCAACATTGGATTTTATCAAAACTCCATCACACTCAAAGTAAGTTTTCAATTAATCTTTTTAATGTTTACGTACTTGTTAACCTCCAAGAAAAACGAGACTGTTGGAAATCTCTGGCAGCCTTTCTCGATGAGAATTCCTTCTCCAATATAATCATGACTGGAAATTTAAATTTAACAATGGATGTCAAAGAGAAAAAAGGAGGTGTATGCGGGAGAGACCCCATGCTTAACACGATGGAAAATTTCATTATTTCTTGGGAATTGATTAATTTCAAGCCAAAAAGAGGAATATATACATGGTCTAATAACTGAACTGGTGTAGCAAATATTTCTGCCAGATTGGATTGTTTTTTGGTTCAGAGTTCTCCAATGACAAGAAAAAAAAATCTCCTCCAGTATCTTGCTTTAGATTGCTTCAGACCATAAGCCAATCATGTTGCAGATTGAAGAGGAAGAGGACCTAGGCCTAATCCCCTTTTGGTTCAGCCCATTATGGAAAGATCAAGATGGTTTTAAGAAAGTTGTAGGCAAGGCATGGAACTTCCAGTTATGGGATCTCTGAATTTTGTATGGGAAAGGAAGCTGAAAAATACCAAAACTGCATTAAATGCCTGGGCTAAAATATCTCAAGAAAACCCAATCAGTGAAAGGAAAGAAGCTCTGGAAACTATGGAAAAGATCCAATTAGAAATGGACGATTCTGAAATTACACTTGCATTGCTGGAAAGAGAGCAAAAAGCTCAGTTTAATTCTTTTCGAGCCTTTAGGAGAGAAGCATAATTTTTGAGGCTGAAGTCTAGTAGTACTTGGCTGAAAGATGGAGATTGGAATACCTATTTCTTTAAGAAACAATGTAGAGTCAGGCTTTCTCAAAACCATATCTCAGGAATCTCAACTTTGTCCGATGAATCTATTAAAGGAATTTCACAAATTAAACTAGTGGTTGAAATTCATTTTTCAGAATCATTTCAGGGAAGATGGCTCCTATGATTCAGATTTAACCTCTGAATTCTTGTCCAAAATTCTTGCATGGTGAGTGATGAAGAAAATGACGAGTTAATGAAGCCTTTTTGGAGCAAGAAATTATTGATGTTATTTGGTCAATGGAGCCGGAAAAATCCCTAGGACTTGACAATTTTTCCTTCCATTTTTATCGAGTTTGTTGGACAGTAATCCAGAAAGATTTAGTCCAAATGATCAAAGCATTCTAGTTAAAAGCCAAAGTGGGTGGTGGTACAAACTCCACATTTCTTGCATTAATTCCTAAAGAAGCTAATCTTTCTTCTTTTGATCGTTTCAGACCTATTTCACTATGCGATGCTTCTTATAAAATATTCTCTAAACTATTAGCTAACAGACTTAAACCCCTGCTAGAGAAATTGATTTCTCATTTTCAAGGCGGGTTTGTAAAAGGGAGACACATTCTGGACAATGTAATTCAACTACAGAAAGCTATGCATTCCAGCTTTCATCGAAAGGAGAAGGGTATGCTAATCAAACTCGACATGGCAAATGATTTTAACAGGGTAAAGCTTTCCTTTCTTTACTCAGTTCTCCATTCTTTTGGTTTTAGTCATGCCTTTATAAAATTGATAAAAGCTTGCATTGATAAACCTTGGATAGCACCTCTAGTAAATGGCAGACCAACAAACTTTTTTCAAGCTACTATGGGTCTATGATAGGGTTGTCCTCTCTCTCTGTTTTTGTATATTCTTATGGCTGATTCTTTAAGTAGAAAGTTAACAACATGAAAATTGTTGGGATCATTTCGGGCATAACTTTAGTGGTTGGTGTTGAAGCTATTAACCATGCACTCTTCGCGGATAACACTTTGCTATTGGGAGGGGCTTCATTAAATATGGCTAGAGCTTTTTATGAAATTATGAACCAATTTTGTATTGTCTTAGGGGCACTAATTAACAAAAGTAAGAGTGCCGTGTTTAGATGGAATGTAGATCAATAAAAAATTGCAAAAATTTCTCAGATTTTGGGTTTTGAAGGATACGCTTCTTGGGACAAGGTTAAATATTTGGGTCTTCCATTAACCCTGGGACAAAACAACCCTTCTCTCTGGTTGGAAATCATTAGCAAGATAAAAGCATAGATATTCTTGTGGGGTGTCCACTGGCTTAGGAAGGCAGGGAAGCTAATATTGATCAAGTCAGTACTCTCAGCTCTACCTATTTACCAATCATCTCTCCTTCTGGCACCAAAATCGATCATGGATTAGATATCCAAATTGATCAGAGACTTCCTTTGGAGGGGTGGGAAAAGAAACTAGAATATTATGCATTTGGTTAATTGGGAAACATTAAAAAGACATTTTCTTGAATGAGGATTGCAAATCAAAGGCCCAAGGCTGTCTAATCTAGCTATGGGAGGAAAATTGCTTTGGCAACTATTCTCTAATAAAAAGCATCCGGTGAGTCAAATATTATGGAAGAAATATCTCCGTGGAGGAACTCTAAGAAATATTCAAATGGAAAAACACACCTAAAGGTGCCATCACCTGTAATTTATGCAGAAACTATCTTGAAATTTTTAATCAAAATCTATATCGAATTCCAGGTAATGGAAAACAATTTTTTTTTGTGGAATGATAAAATCACATGAAACAATTCTCTAAATTATGTTATATCTATCAATGAAATCAAGAAATGGTTGGTCAACAAAGGAATTTACAAACTCTCTGATATAATTTCTTGGAATAAATCTGGAAATTGGGATTCGTGGTCTCTTCCTAAACTGACAGACCGTGACCTCCCTATTCTTCACAAACATTAGAAAACATTGCTGGAAAAATTAGCTGGGCTGGCTCCCGTCCATTCATCTTGTAAATACATTTGGGGATGGGGACCTACTAGGATTTATTTTGCTCCTATTGGATTTATGAGTCTTCCGTCTTCAAAGTAGATTAATTCGACTCCCTCCTCTAGTTCACTCAACACAACATTTTGGAAGCTTGTATGGAATTTTCCTAGTATACCAAAAATAAATTTCTTTATTTGGACTCTTATGCACCAGAAATTGTTAACTGGAAAAAATTGTTAAAAAGAGGCTTCTCAGGACCATACAAATGTTGTTTCTGTCTTCAAGTTGCTGAGACTTTTGCCTATATTTTTGTTCGTTGCATTTTTGCTTAGAAAGTTTGGGCAAATTTCTTGTGTGGGTTGAATTATACTTGTATTCCAATAAATTCTGAACCTATAATACTTTTCAAAAATTGGCAGTCAAGGTATCCTGGTGCTTTCCCTACCAATCATGAATGGAGGAATATTTGGCAAGCTTTTCCAAAATTTATTTGGTGGGAAATTTAGCTAGCTAGAAATGATATGATTTTTAACAACAAAGTTTCGAAACCTGAAATAGTAGCATCAAAAGCTAAGGCTTTTCCTTTGGAAACAGTTGGAAATTTACAAATTAATGAAAATAAATTAGAATCTAAGCATAAATGGCTTGGTTCATTGACATTGGAAAAAATTAAGTCGGGTTCGACAAGGCCGGTTATCAAGCCATTTTGGCAGATTAGAATTTCAGAAAAGGAATTTTCAGAATGGTGGCAGATGAAGAATAAAGTATCATTTTTCTTTGATGGAGCGTGAAAAGGAAACCCGGGAAAATTGGGGTAGGGGGATTGATTTTCTATCTAGGAGGAAACTTAGAAACAAGCTTCAGCTAGGGAGTAGGACAAAATACAAACAACTAGGAAGAATTATATGCTCTTCTAAAAGCATGTCAACTTGCAAAGGCAGCGGGACACAACAACATTCAAATATTTGGAGATTCTAAAATCATCATAAAAGTTTTAAATTCTGATTCAATGTTCAATAAGCTTAGTATAAATGTGACCATGCAAAGGTTGCACTTCATTTTGATAGATTGCATATCAGTCACCTCAAACCACATTCTTCATGATTTGAATAGATTGCAAAGCAAATTAGGGATGTCTTATTCCTCCAGGAATGATAAGTTTGAACGAAGGTCCTTATTTATTGCATCCCATTCCTTAATTCTAAATGGATGTGAGGAACTGATTTATCAAAAAAGATTTAATTGGGTGAAATCCCAAACTATTCTTTAGAAATAAAAAAAAATCGTTTTGGTTAAAAAAAAACAAGATATGTAGATTGAAATATGAAAGGTTATGGATCAAATCACGAAATAAGAATGATTAGATTATTTTAAAAGGAGTAAAGTCCTCAAAGAACCACCAATTTTTTTTAGTAGATAACTATGTTTGAGAGCTCTAGAGTGTCACAATTCATGGAAATCCCGATGGAAACTCAATCTCACTTCTCCAATCCCACTTTCATAAGGTTTTCATCCCCTTTAGAGATACCTAGGAGGATATGCTTATCTCCATCCCTAGTTTGCTGATAAATCATGACAACATAATGTTAATGATGGAGATTATAGAAGAGGAGATGGAGGAATCCCCATGGCCAATGAAATTGGATAACACCATGGGATTGATTGGCTTCTCAGCTTGATTTATATATCTTATGGACATATCATCGAATGCCATCTAAGGAGAATTATTTAACACTTCATAATATCCTTCAAGTGTATAGTGAGAGAAATCCAAGCTTCTTATCTCTCATCCTAAAGGATAAAATTCCCACATCATTTGACAAGTTTTGATCAATATATCTTCTGGTGTCTTATATAAGATTCTCACTAAAATCATGGGTATAAGGTTGAGTGTCCTTCTTCACAAGATTATTTCAAAAGAGTAGGATTTTTTTGTTAAGGGGCATGAGAATGGAGAAACATAATCCTTGTTTCAGATGCCATCCACTTGAGCCAAGCAACTTGGTAAAATGGAATGATAGCAAGCTATATATCGAAAACACATTCAATAGCATGAGATATATATTCCTAATCAAGTTTGTGACAATATTCATATTATCAAAGGAATTCACTGATTGCATCCGAGCTTGTATTAGACACCCTTAGATTTATCCTCTTGTAAATTGTAGGTTTGCCTCCTTCTTTGGATCCTACAAGAATTTACATCAAGGATTCCCTCTCTCCTATTGAATATACATGATCATGATAGTAGCATCTTTGGCACAATATCTAATATTAGAGAGAATAGGTAGAATGAATGTCTCCTAAGAGTTTGCATTGATAAAGGAGCAAAATCATAGAACCATGCTCAATGTATTTAGAACATCCTCTTAATGGAATGACCCTTAGTCCTAATTGAAAAATAATTCAAGGCCATACTTTCCTTTTACCTCAATACATCAAGAGGACAAGGGGGGTTTGTGGCTGATTGATACTATGCATCATCATTTGGTTATTGCAGTTCTTTTTCTAATATCCGGTCTTATGTATAAGACCAATTGGATCATTGGTGGGAACAAGTTTTCCATATGGACTGATTTTAAATCCAAAAGATACCTCATCACCGACAGCATCCAACCACCCAAACACTTCTATTTTTTCCCTCTTGAGGTCACCCAAACTACAGTGTGACAATGTTACTTTGAACAATGTCACAACTTTAGGAAAAAGGTACTTATCGTTGTAGATAAGTAAGCACTCCCTCTCAATGTATGCAAGCACTCAAATAAGGTTGTGACAAACAGAGCCAAGAGAAAAATCTATGGATTGAATGCGCATGGATGAATATTGGGAAAACTTGCTCACGGGTTGGAGTTGTCACTAGATCCAAACTAGATTTCCTTCAACTTTTAAGGGATTCCAAGAATCTAAAGATCTCATAAATTCAAATACTATTCCCTAATGATATAGAGTATTAAGTCAAGAATCTTTGCTTGGGAGTTGTAACCATTTAAACCTCATGATTGAATCTATTTTATCAAATTGTTCCTCTTGGAATTTCCCATATTCCTATGTTAATCTATGTTCTTGATCCGAATTGGATCCTCATTTTAAAAAACCTCTCTTGTAATAATTTGTCAAAACATTAATTGTTTGAAAAAGTGAGAAAAATCCAAGTTTTTTCTCCTGGGAAGTGAAAAATGAACAATTGTGATGGTTCAAATTCCAAGGATAGCCCAATAAAAATTGAAGGTTGTGGGAGAGAAGTACACTCAGTTGATGGGAGCAAGAGAGCAGGAAGAAGGAAGAGAGAGCATAAGACTTGAAGAGAAGCAACTTTTTGAAGGATGAATTGGTTGGGAGACCATCCATGGAGAAGAAGGTTGTCTCTAAGCCATGGCAGTTTGCAAATGTTGTTTGTGATTCAATACACATGTTCTTGTATACTGCTAGTTATTTTCATATATTTCTGTGTAATAAAAAATCCCCTTGAATGTTGGTTTTTCCATTTGGTTTTCCAGGGTAAAAAAATATGTGTGTTTACTATGCATCTGAATTCTCCGTGGTTTTTTTAATTACTGTTTTGCTTATTGAATTGTTGGTCTTTCCAGCCACATGATGCAAATTTTACTCCATTTGGACAAATAAACTAGATACAACATTTAATTATTTTTTCCATAGAGATTTGTGTTAGTGATACTATCATGCTATGAGGCTACAAATTATGGATCATATGGTATCAGAGAAAGTTGCTATATGGTAAGCACCTACCGCGGGTATCAAAACAACAAAGATAATTTGTTCTTAAGCCTACAAAGGAGCAGGAAACCAAAAATGGTCGAAAGTTATCATAACAAAAAGGAGGACCTGGACGTAAGATTGGCTCGGTTGGAGCAAAGTATTTCCACACTTAGTATGTTGGTCATGTAGCTAATGGAAAAGGACAGGGAATCACCCTCGACAAACACTAAACATAACGAGTACAATCAACCTAACGAATCATGTAAAAACAATTATTTATTTTCATCTTCCAGATTTCCTTTTAAAGTTGAAGTGAAACTTGAAATACCCTTGTATGATGGACAAGTTAATGTTGAAGTGTTGAGTAACTTGTTGAAGTAATTAGAAGTCTACTTTGGCCTTTATCAAATCCAAAAAGCTCAACATATTTCCTTTTCTTGTTTAAATATGAATGGATATGCTCTATTATTGTGGGAGATCTATGTGGATGCATTGAGGATAGGCAAGAAGCCTATGGTTACAAAATGGAAAGACTTCAAGTTATTGTTGAAATCACAATTCTATCCCATCAGTTATGAAGAAGAGAAGCTCATGAAATGACAATACATTCGATAAGAATGGGGACAAGGAGTGCAAGAGTATACCTCATAATTATGAAAGAAATCAATTTATATGCGGATCTATTTCGAAGAGCCCCTCTACTACTCCTATTCTTCAGTAACATAAAATACAAGGTAAATGTAAATGTGCAACTTTCCAGTGAGAAGCTCAAGGTTGTTAAAAGCATTGTAAGTAATGTTGTATTAATTTCTTAAGTTGTAAATTGCTTTGGTAGACTTAGGAGACAAAGTGCTTGACTCGACTGAATGATAGGGGCATGAATTCACTATTGGGGGGAATGGATGGGAAACCATGAGTTTGATGACGAGTATCATCTTAGTGTTGTGGGAACTTGAAGAAAGTAAATTGTTTATTTGAAAGTCTAAGCTGTAAGTGTCATCCTAAGTGTGGCCTTTTGTTTGTAAGCAGATAGTAAACTTATTCGATCTAAGTATTTAGTTATTATTTTAAAATAATGTTCTCATTTCTATAAGAGGATGTGAAGAAATATCCTTCAATCTTTTTAAAGGAAAGAAGCCTCAAGTGTAAGGAAAAAGCTATATAAATATTTTATATAGTTTGTTGACTGAAACTTGGAATAGTTCCTTTAAAAACTAACACTGTTTATTTAATACACATGTTCGAAGTGTTTGAAGATGGAGGGGCTATCTCTCTTGAAAGAGAGTTGAGATCTGGTTTCATTTATATTTGTTTAGTATTGATGGTGCTGGGTAAGAGGGCGACCTCACATATTGAAAGTTGAGACTTGAAACCCTTGTATAATTAATTGTTGGTAATTGTAAATATAGTGGGAGTGACCTCTCTTTGAAAGAGTAGAATATGGGTTTGAAATACTCCTTTAGGTGAAATACTCCAATAAATGAAAAAGAGAGTGTAGACTTGACCTATTGTGTTACGTATAACCAAAATATTCTGCCAATGGAAATGGTGAAGACTTGCATTGTTGGTTACAAATAATACACAACCATTTTACCAACAAAGAGTATGCTAATAATTTAATGTTGTTTATACATGGGCGTCCACTTGATAAAAAAAAGAGGAGGCGTCACCTTTATCGTTGTATGTTAATTAAATGCTAACAAATAATTATATTATAATGAAGTAGTTTTTATAATGAAGTGATTTACACTAAATACATGTTTAAAGGAGAAAGGTCAATACTAACAACATGAACTTTAATGTTTGAAACTTTAGCCCTTATGGATTAGAGTCTAAATGATTCTCAATTTATATTTATTATAAAAATATATGTTTTCATTTAAGAGGAAAGAGAAGTCAAGTAAGTCTATATTGTAGTCTTTAGCATTCACATGGGATAATGTAGGTGAAAATATTTTCAATTGTTTTAGATGGTATACTTCATTGAAAATGAAGGCCTTGCAGTAAAGATAAATAGTAATTTGACAATGTTCTCTGTGAAAGAGACTTAAAGGAAAAGCAAAATGAATCAATGTTCTCTGTGAAAGAGACTTAAAGGAAAAGCAAAATGAATAGTAGAAGTGGTGCTGCATATTTGTCACACTTTCCTTGTTGCATAGATTAATAAAAGAATTAACAATTCTCGGTGGATGTAGCCCCTAGTTGGGGTGAACCACGTATATTGGTGTCTTCCTCTTATATTTGCATCTTATGTGCTTCATCTCTACTTTAATGTTATTTGTGATATATATACTGCTTTTATTTTATGTATGATATCATTCAAAATAGTTATTAACTTAATGTATAAGTTTACTTTTAAATGATAATGTTGAAGCAATTGTACATGTAGTGGTTTTAAAGTCCTACTTGAAAATGATACACACTTTTATATAAGTCACTAAAAAGTATTGGTTGTGTAAGTAAATAAACTATTTGATGATTCTAAATGATCGAGGCATAGGATGATTAAAAGTAACCATTATACAAGAATGTCTATTCATGTTTTATGATAAAGTGTAATGACGTAGACTAACAAAGGAAAAAGGTAGAAAGCAATTATGTTATGAAATCTTTGAGACTATTCTTTTTTTTTGTTGAATTTTTTGGGTATGTTACATGTGAGTTGTGGTCAAGTACCTTAGAGGGATATTTATCCATATTCAAAGGAAATTGCATCTTATCAGTGTCAAAGCATTGCCACGGAAAGCAAAAAGGCTCTCTATATTGAGATGGATTCCAAGAGATGACAACATCACCAGGGTTAGAAGAAACAACGAGGGGAAATACAAGAAGATTGTTGCCATCATTGGAAAAGGGATGCATCCTAAATGGAATTGTAAACACAGTGATGTGGATGGGGAGGCAGATGAGAGGTGTTGGAAACTCCATCCAGAATTACGTCCATAATGGTTGAATACCAAGGAGAAGATAAAGGAAACCACTTAAACAAAGGAAGAAGTGGTAGAAAGCACTTCTAAACTAGATGAACCCATAGTTTGCACTACATTGTACCAACTAAAGGCGAGTGGAGACAAACATGCACTATTATGACTCAAAGTTCAAGTAAAAAATAGAAGGTAAATGCAATATTTGACAATCATTCTCAATGTAATCCAATTTCTAATACATTGGTTAATGAGCTTGGGTTGGAAACTTATGATTTAGTACAACCAAGTTCACTTACATTCTTGCAAGGGGAATATGTTATGAAAATATCCAAAAGATGTAAATTCAGTTTTCCATTAGTGCCAAATATGTTGATGAGGTAGAATGTGAAGTTACACAATTGGATAGATGTGAAGTGATGTTCAGTAGTCCATACCTGTGGGATAGGGATTTTTCCTTTATAAGAGATAAAATAAGTATCGCTTGGTCAATGGTGATAAAGTCTATCTCCTCAAAGAACACAAAAGGAGAGAGAAAATATCTCATGTATCAGCGAAGTAGGGGCATACAAGAAAGAAACAAGCCACCATTTATAGCAAAATAATGGTGGATATGATGAAGCAAATAGAGGCCATGTGCTTCAATCTCCTACATGGGCCAACTTTTTGGGACCAAAATCCTCCCAATGGGGAGGTGTGATTCGATCTGGATCCTCATTTAACAACCCCTCTCTTGTAATAATTTGTTAAAACATTAATTGTTTGACAAAGTAAGAAAACTCCCATTTTTTTCCCCTCGGAAGTGGAAATGAACCATTGTGATGGTCCAGCTTCCAAGGCCAACCAAATAAAATTTGAAGGATGTGGGAGAGAAGGGTAGTTGAGAGGAGGAAGAAGGAAGGCATAGTATAATACTTGAAGTGAAGTAATTGTTTGAAGGAAAAATGGGTTGGGAACCCATCCACAAAGAATAAGGTTGTCTTTTGAGCGATGACAACATGCAAATGATATCTGTGAGTAACTATACATCAATTCTTGTGTATTTCTCATTATTGTAATAGATTTTTGAGCAATTAAAAATCCCCATGAATGCTAGTTTTCCTATTTGAGTTTCCAAGGTTAAAAAATATGTGTGTTTACTGTGCATCTGAATTATTTGTGATTGTCTTAATTACACTTATGGTTATTAAATTGCTATTATTTCCAACCACATGCTACAAATTTTCCTCCATCTGGACAAATAAACTAGAGACAACATTTATTTATTTATTCAACAGAGATCTATGTTAGTGAGATTGTCAAGCTATGAGCCTATAGTTTACAGATTAGTTCTCCCCTTTGGAGTCTTTATGGAGATTGAAAATCTGATCAAATCCCAAGGATTTGGAATGCCAAAGGAGTAAAGCCATAAAATCATGCTCACTATGTTGATACCATGTTTTTAATGGGAGGGGTCTCAATTCTAACTTCAATATGCTTTAATGCCATCATAAATTTATATTTGGACTCATTGGGAGGAAAAGTGAAGATTTAAAAGAGTAAATTCTATGTTAAATGTGCATTAAGGAATACTACGGATTATTGTTCACTTTTTGGAGTTCTCAGTAGATCCAAACTAGAGGTCGTTCAAATTCTCAATGCTTCCAATAGTCCTAATATATCATAGATTGGAATATAGTGGCATATTGGTATATTGGTAATCAATTCAAGATTATTATACTTGGCAATGCAATGTTTGAATACTCACAATTGGATGGTTACTATCAAATTGGTCCTCTTTTCCCTTCCCATCTTCCGATGTCCCCCCCTCTAGAATCCTTCAAAAGATTACAAAATTATTAGAGGATTCCTTTGAAATGGAGTGAAACCCCTGCATCCATGGTTGGATGGGCAAATAATATCATCTCTTGTTGATATCTTAGTACAGGGCATGATAATATAATAACTATGAGTTTCATGGGCCCTCTTATCTCCCCTCAAATCTCACTAACATTAGGCTCTCAATGAAAAATTTAATTAGAGGGTTTGACTCTCAAACATAAATCTCAAGATGACTTTTCTTAAGGCCCAAGAGGTTTTTACTTTTATTTTTCTTATAAATATTGAGTGGGTATGGATCCCTCTTGCTTGATCTAGAAGGCCTCCTTATGAGTCCTCGCTCATTTGGAAAAGAATTAGACATTAGACAACCTCCCCAATGTATCCTTTTTTGTCAACTCCTTCCTAAAAAAGGTTGCTTCCTACTAAGAACCTCTATAAATACGCCATCCAAGGGCCTCACATATGTATGATGTACGAAACTAGTGAAGATTGCTATATTCACTTATTTATGGATTTCCTTGCCACTCATCAAATTTGGAATATTGCTATACAAACTTATCACCTCAAGGAGGAAATATTAGAACAAACTCATCACCTCAAGGAGGAAAAATTTCTCTTATAGCCTCAAGAGAAAATCACTTGTAGATAGACTATGCACTATGATTCTAAATTTCCTTTGATGGAATGCATGGTTGGATTAGAATATATACAAATTTAATTTTGAACCTCCCAATTTTTATTGAATTGTAAACCAAATCATTGTTGGAGGATGTTATCAGGGTGAACATGTGACGTTGAATCAACTCATTTACCACTCTCTTCTATTTAAATCATGGGACTAATGTCTCCTTAATGGCCCTTTATCAATAAGTAGACCAAGTTTCCTCGGTGCATCTCTATATCCACCCTAGCATATAAATATGGAATATGATGAATTAAGATATGGAAAAGTATGCAACAAAGGCACCTGCTATTCTTTGATGGGGCCTTGAAAGAAAAACCAAGGATGTTAAGAGTAGTGGGGGCCTTTTTTGACCCTATAGGACATCAAAAGATAAATTTCCTTTGAGGGATTGGCCACACCATTAACAATGAATCATAGGAACTCACATCTTACCCAGGAATAAAACTTAATAATTACATGAGAGTGAAATTCATTGTGGTAGGATATTCATCCACTATAATTCAAGTTCTTTACTACAACCAGACCCTTTTTACCGTCCCTTGAATTTCCTTTTGCACAAGGTGAAAATCCTTTCAAGGCTCATCAAGGAGATCTTTTAGTTATATATGAAGAGGGACTTGAATGGTCTTATGGACAAAATGGAAAACAAATTATCCTTGGACCCTAATGGTCACATATTCACCACATTTATTTGATGAGAGAGTTCCATCATGTTCCTCCTATCATAATGTATGAAGGAAAATATTTTTACAATAATATGAATATAAAGGGACCTTTCCACAATGGCCCTATTGAACTACCCCCATCAACATGTGGAAGAACTCCCTCAAGTTAGTGTTTTTTTGGAGCTCAATTTTTTTGTCTCTTGCCTTTGATTGGGCCGTTCTTGGAAATGATATGTGAGATCATTGCCTTCAATCCCTTCTTCAAACTTGCACTAAGTGTTTCCTCCATGACGGATGGAAATCCATATAATCATACAAAGCATTGATGGATTTTTCCCTCTATTCAAACTTTACAAGAATTTACCCACTCTTCACCTATCGATAATTACTCCAAGGAATGTCAAACCCAATCCATTAATCTCTCTCGACATATATCCTTTTAATTCATTCTCATCTTATATTCCCTATCTCACCCTTGCTTGGAATATAGCCCTCTCCTCCCCATCCTTCCTCTCTCAATTTTTATGGAGTGTTGTAGTTGTTTTGCATCCTACATGGGAGATGTGAATGAATTCAACTGATATGTAGCTATATTCTCTGTAATGGTGGTTTATCCAAGGGTAATTCTACTCACCACAAAGGATATTTTTGAATATTGGGGGGTATAAATGGAAACCAAATTTAAGGATGTTTATATTGGAAGAATTCCAATGTGTATAGAATCAACCAAACACATTCTCCCCTATGTGATTGGTGGAAGTAATCATGGAGCAAGCTTACCATTATCTACCACATAATGAATGCAATGGAAGCAACTCTAACATCACTTAAGGACTGTTTAGTCAACACATATTGATAAGTAAATATCCCTCCCCAATCCTTGATTACAACCAAATCCTCTAGCTATCTAAGAAAATGAGACACCTAGAACAACACTAAAGATACAAATCAGATTAAATTTGTGTAACTTTTGGCCCAAATTTATTTTTTTGTTTAATATTTGTGTATATTGTTTATTTATTTATTTTCGGACAGTTTGTTGGAATATACACCTGTAAGATTTTAAGCAAGGTATAGATGTTAATTATGGACTTCTTTTCTTTCTTTCTCTTTTTTATTTCCAAATGCCATTGGAATTAATGATTTAAAAAAGGCTATCAAAGTAATGTACTTGGTTGTTTGAGATGAAACATAGTCAATTTTGTTAAGGAAAAAAAAAACCTACTATGTTAAAAAAACAAAAATAAAACATATTATTAATTAATTATGTTATAACAATGTTTTATATAAATAAAAGGTAATAGTAATTAACATTGTTAAGGCATGGTTGAACATGGTCGACTATAGTTAATTAAGTAATACTATACTATATTGGACAAAGGTTTAGCCATGGTTGACTATGTGATATTATTGTTAACTATGGTTGACTTTGTTTGAACAAAGTTGATTTACTATAGTCACTACAAGGAAAAGGTCTTGTAGTGGACATTATAGCGAAGGTTGTTGTGTTACAAGATTGCTCAAAATTGTCAAAAAAACCTCTGCTACAACCTCCATCAATGGTATTAGATGTTTTAGCAAAATATTTTACGCAAATTTATTATAACGAAAAAATCTTAGCGGTCAGAGGCTTTAGTAGAGGTTTTTTTCACTGGTTCACTTCTGCCAAATATGCACCGATGCACTTCTGCCAAAGATGCACTGACGCGCTTATGACAAAGATGCATTGGTGCGCTTATATCAAAGATGCACTAGTGCACTTCTGTAAAAGATGCACTTGTGTGCTTCTGCTAAAGATGTATCTGTGCGCTTCTTCCAATGATGCAATGAGGTGTTTATACCAAATATGCACCAAGGCATTTATACCAAATGTGCACCGGCGCGCTTATACCAAAGATGCACGAGTGCACCTTCCAAAAGAGGAGCACCGATATTATTTTGGCCAAAACCACACTAGTGCACATTGGTAATGGAGCACCAGTGCACCTACAATAAAGAAGAATCAATGCACTTTACCAAAGATGAGCATCGATCACCTTAGCCAACATTGAGCATTGGTGTGCCCATACCAAAGAGGAGCATTGATGACAAAAAACAATTTGTTGTGTACATAAACCTTGTGAAGATGCACATAAAGGGAGGTGAGTTAATAAATACACAATAATTTATTAAAATGTGGTAGTATAATGGCTTTGATTTAGAATATTCCAAGTATTAGTTCATACCCTTGTTTAGTAATGAATCTCTTATTTACAATTTAGAAATTATATGCTTGCCTAATATTGATCAAAACTGATTGTTTGAAATATAATTTTATAGTTAAAAGCACACAAAATATGAAATTATCAATAAATATAAAAATAATATTATAAAAATGTAAATAATTAATATTGAAATGTTAAACATTACAATTTAAAGTCCTACAGCACTGGTGCGCCTACAATAATGAAGGACCAATGCACTTATACAAAAGATGAGAACTAGTGCACCTTAATGAACAATGAGGATCGTTGTCTCCATACAAAACAAGAGCACTGATGACAAAAAACAATATTCCATGTATAGAAACCTTGTGAATGAGCAAATAAGGGGAGGGGATTTAACAAATACAAGATTATTAACATGTAGTGATATAATAACTTTGATTTTGAATATTCCAAGTATTAGTTCTTATTGTTGTTTATTAATGAATCACTTATTTGCAATTTAAAAATGAAATACTTGTTGAATATTAAACAAAAATTATAATTTTTATTGTTTGAATTAAAAAATACAGTCAAAGCATATGAAATAAGACATTATCAATAAAAATAAAAATAACATTATGAAAATGTTTAATAATTAATATTGAAATGTTAAGAATTACAATTTTTAGTAATGGTGATGAAACCACCCATACAAAACCATGGTGAGTATAAAACCACTCCATTTACCACTTAATGAGTGTATCTCTTGTAATTACAAAACCACTCAATTGTTACATTAAAATTGTTTGATGAGAGCTCTCCAAAACCACTCATCCACTAGAGATAATATGCCTAACACGAAGAATCAATTCTCTCAAACCAAAGAAGTGCACTAGTGTTCCCATGCATTAAAATAGGACCAACAACACACTTATACCGAAAATGTGCACTGATGTGCTTCTGCCAAAGATGTACCGATGCACTTTTTCCAAAGAGACGCACCCCAAACAGAAAATAGATTGTCATCAATATAAACTAGTTTTCCGCATGTATAAAGATCTTGTCAACTTGCAAATAAGAGGAGGTGAAAACCCCCGTGGATCTGCAACCACAATGCACAAAAAAATATTATTTTCTTTTCCAAACTTTCCTCTCATTTGTTATCCATATATTTTGAATAAAAATCCTAAAAAGAATCCACCATTAACCTGCAAAATAGAGGAAACCCCCTCAAACCAACAAAAACAAACTACAAAACCAAATAATAAATTAGGAACAATAATGATAAAGGAAAAATAATAGAAATAAACTAGATAACAGGAAGAAATAAAACAATGAAGAGGGGGAAAATGGTTTCTTGGTTGAAATACTCTTCCTCTTCCTCTTCTCTCTTGTAGATCCATGTGAAATGGAGAAATGAAACAAACCATGTTTTCCCCCTCTTCTTAATACATTTTTCTCGCTTCTTTAAAAAGTTAAAAAAAACTCGTGTCTTTCAATAAGTAGGGAAAACCCATATATTTTGATGTAAACCCTAAAATAAATCCACCATCAACCTGCAAAATAAATGAAAAACCCTCAAACCAACCAAAACAAACAATAAAACCAAATAAAAAATTAGGAATAATAGTGAGAAATGCACAATAGTATAAACAAAATAGATAACAAGAAGAAATGAAACAAGGAAGAGGGAAAAAATTGGTTGCTTGGATACACTACTCTTTCTCTTCCTCTTCCTCATCTTCTTTTCTCTCGTAGAACCATGTAAAAAAAAAAGCCTATTTTGTCCTCTTTTGAAGACTTTTTTTTTCCGGCTCCTTTAAAACGTTTAAAAGGTCTTGTTTTTTTCATAAGTTAAAAAAAACAACTTATTGTTCGGTGTTTTTGTATATCAAAAGCACCAATATGCTTCTTTTAAAGATGCACTGGAGTTCCTTCACTAAAGAGGAGCACTGAAATTGGTGTGCCTTGACCAAAGAGGAGTATTGACATCGTTGCACCTTAACATAAAGGGAACGTCGATACACAATTTCAAAAGTGGAGCATTGACGTTTTTTTTTACAAAATAATATTGGTGTAGATGGGCTATGTAGGATCAATGTTCCCACTCCTTAAAAAGATCACCGGTACAACTTCACCAAAGAGGAGCACTTCCATTGGTGTTCCTTCACCAATATGGAGCATCGACATAGGTGCACCTTATCCAAAGAGAAGCACGGGTGCGCCATTACAAAAGTGGAGCACCAATTTTTTTTGGCTAAAATCACACTGGTGTACATGGGTCATAGAGGATTGGTGTGCTTAAACCAAAGACGCACTAGTGTATCTAAACCAAATATGCACTGATGGGCCATAATGGTTTTGGGTGCACCAATAAAAAGCATATGCTAAAACCTCCACCCGCATGCCTTTGCTAGAAACCTACACTATAAATGGAGAAGAGAAATATTTTTTTGGGGGGTTTCGCTATAACCTCTGGTACAGGGCCTTTTCCTTGTAGTGATTTGACTATTGGAGATTGTTTTTAACTATGATTATGTTGATTTAATTTTGATTGATTTTATTTAACTGTGGTTGAATTTGGTTAAGTATGGTTTCCTTTCACTCGGTTGTCTTTGGTTGACTACAAATGTTTTTTATTGAATTTGGTTGAAAATGGTTAATTAAGGTTTATTAAAGTTGAGCTTGGTTGATTTCAGTTGCCATCGATTGAATTTAGATTAATTGGTTTATTACAAATGCCTTCAATTGACTTTGATTCATTATAGTTTCCTTTCGTTGACTTTGGTTTGCTTCAAAGGTTTTGGTTTATTTTATTGAATTTGGTTTGTTTTGTTAAATATAATTTACTTTGGTTGACTCTGTAATATCCCTGATTTGATAACATATCAAAATATTATCTTTGATGTAATTTCAACCAAAATTTATATGAAAATTTACAAAAACAGACAACTCTTGAAACTAGGAAAATAAGGGAAAGTGATTGATACTTTTGTTAATAGGGAAGCGGGATGTTGGAAGAAACCAAGGAAAATTTAGGACATAGAAATCATATTCCTTAACACATTTAAATCTTGGACCATTTATTTTCCAGAATCAGCTCCGCTGAAACCTACTCCCATGCTTCTAGGTCACCCAACCGTGCAACTAGGAAGAATATTTCAAATCCAATCAACCAGGGGTCAGGGGAAGGTACAAATACATGGTATGCCTGGTAAAAGGTATTAAATGAAGTTTTATACAGTCACTAACAGATCTAGAGTGATCTTGGGTTGTTTGGGAAGAATTGGAAAAAACAGGCAGTTTTGGCCCGGGGAGACCCTGCATAAAGAAGGCTTCCCAAAAAAGGTATGAACTCAACTAAATATATGTATGAAGGTCAGGGTGGATATTGGGGTCATTTAAATACCTCCAAAAACTTACATAATTACATTTTTATGCACATATATCTCATAATTAAAAAAAACTATAAGACTAGTTAAATTTACCTAGTCAACTAGCTAGAGTGTGCAAGATTTAATAAATATTGTACCTGGATAACTCAGACCTACTGAAGATGAATCACATAGAATAAATTATCATAATTTTACATATCATATTATTTATAACTTAATCTCATGGTTGTTTCTTTATTCTTATTACAAGAACTGATAAAAACCCCCATATAGTGGGAAAATAAAGGCTCACTCATGAAAAATTAACATGGGAACTCAGTGGACAGGAGTATTACTGTATTATAGAGATCATAAGAGTGGATTTTACTTAGAATATCAATAATAGGTTTGGAGGACTGATCTCTCCAAAAATGAGATAAAAAACTAAGGGAAGGAGGCCCAAATTTAACACCAAGCTGGGAAATGGAGTGTAGGTGAAGTTCCCTTCACTGGAGCTCGAGTTCAATGGAGGAATTAGCTGCTATAGATGTCTGATTTGAAGCTATGTTTTTGTTCATTAGCTCTCCAACTCCTACAATGAAAATGGAAGGGGAGAAAGAAGAGAGGGGAAGGGAAGGAAAGGACTTGGGGCACATCTCCCAAAAGATTGAGGCACAACACTCAGCAAGGAAGCATTAGATTCATCAACATAAAAAATGAATAATGGAGCTCCAACTGCCTTTAAATAAACCTCTGGTGACTTGTTGGGCAAGTCAATCACCTACTGATCAAGTTTCCCTTGCTAAAACCCTAACCTTAGCCACATGATGCACCCTCTTGAGAAATATGTTTCCCTGTCATCCACCTTCATTCAATTTGGAAACCACACCCTCCTTTGGCCCAGATTTGTTGAGTTTCCCTATGATATCTTTTTATGTACTACCTGCTTTTGTCACTGAACCCTAGAATGGAAACCACACCCTCCCTTGTCCCAGAGTTGGTGTTTTTCCTTATGACAATTTTTTTTGCACTGCCTACTTTTGTGATTGAGTATCCAAATGGAAATTGCACCCTCCTTTGGCTCAGTGTTGCCTCTTTTGTGTCTAAAAAACTTTTTCTTGGATTTTGTTAGTCCTATGTCAGTTTCTATTTCCTCCTTGGCAAGCTAGCTTGCCCAAGTGGCCCTCATGTTAATGGAAACTTATTTTCCACATAATTAATTGCATAATAATTAAAAATGTCAAGAAATCAAACTTAGTATAATCCTCTTACATAATTATTTTAGAAACTTTCCCTAGGATAATTAAATAATATCACTTAGAACCCCTAGGTGTTTATCATGGTCAAAATGTTTGGTGATCAAAATGTGGGGACATGACAATCCTCCCGTCCCAAGTTTGCTTGTCCTCAAGCAGAAGCACTTTAGAGTACTGCAAAATTTGTCCACCATGTTTATGTTGCACCACTCTGATCATAGCCATTCCTTTGGACCACTTTAACAAAATTGTCAACCTAGTTAATGTAACTGAGTAGAATTCCTAGATCCCACTACCTCCTCTGTAAGGATCCAAATGTTTCTACCCCCTTTGGGAATCTGTCATTCCCAAGAATGACAGGGTCCCATGGCATTATATTCCTCCTTCCAAACATCAGTAACAACACCATAATTTTATCATCATAGAATATGGAGATCATGATGTGGAAATCATACCACCACACTGAAAAGTGAAAAATCCCAATGCAAGGTTGGGAATCTATGAGACTACCCCACCCAACATAAAATTGTTTATGTTCTTGATGCACACCAACACTGAATATCACAATTATGTTGTTGCAATGGCATAGGTGTGAGTCCCATGTCCCAAGACAATTATAGGCATCCTCCAACAACCATAGATGCCCATGTTGCTCACAGAAGATGTAGGATGTGTTTGCTGAAAATTCCATGGTGTAAGGAAAAGGTACACCCTCCAAGGTGCATAACTCCAATAAGTACCTACCCATTCCTGCCATAGATGAACAAATCCTCCAACCATAAGATCCATATGGGAATTTATTTCTTTCCCATGTGCACAATCCCAATGGCTCAACTCTCTGCCACTAGTCATGCAATCACCACCATGAATGGAGGAATAAAAGATAGGAAATGGATGCATTTGCTGCTACTGAGAAGGGGGTGGTGCTCTCAACAAATCCCCATGGATGAGTGTGGGAGCCTCCTGCTCCTTACTTGGAACCAAAAGGAAGAATCCCCTCACCCAGTTGTCATTCTCATGTGTCGTAGTTGCAGTAAAAGGTGTAGGGGATGGAAATTCACAAACCAATTTGAAACTTGGGTAATACTCATCCACAAGGAAAATGGGTGAATCCTTTGTTGAATGAAGTTCTCATTGATGTAAAAAAGGGTTGAATAATGACAAAGGAATAAGTGATGAAACAATGGCAATGAAAGCGATGACACATGCGATAAGGATGGAAAGACACATGAGAGGATCCAGCGAGGGGATCAAGTCTGATCAAAATAAATTGATTGATCGATCCTCTGAATAATCGACACAGGGTCATGGAGTTGCAATCAACTTATTTAGCAGACTCGTTAGAAAACTCAGATTATATCAAGATAATATATCGACAGCAGGAAAAGGATCCGCAAAATAGATATGCATGGAAAATAACATTCTGGAGTGCCAAAGTGAAGCTTCGTGTTTGATGACTGATCAATGAACAAGAAGTATTCTGCAAAGCGATCGATGGTTCGCAAGATTTGTGGAAGGATAATTACAGAAGCAATTTTTGAGAAAAATCAAATTGCACACCTACAATCCGAAATTGCAGAAGGAATAAGTTCCTGCAAATTGTGGAAAGGTCGGTTCGGAAAGCTGAATGCGGAAAGGTTTGTTGCAGAAAAGAAGCTGTAGAAGGTAGCGACTGATAAATTAAATAGAGTTAAAAATGACAAACATAGAAGTAGTTTCAAATTAGTTTATTTGTCTGTGAAGAGTCACGATGAAGATATGTGACTATTGAATGAAGATATATGTTTGAGGGTATATAAACAATGATTTAAACCTTCAAATAAGTGTCTCTGTGCATTCAATTGGCAATTCTATTGATGTATAACAGTTAGAGATCAAATTATCATATAAGGGAGGCCGGGAGGCGCTAGGGCCAAAAATATGCCTGCAAGGGGGTTTTAGCCTCCTTCCAGTGGTAGCTGGTAAACAAGGTGTTGTAGCATCCTTTCAGCAGTAGCTGATAAAACAGGGGGTCATAGCTTCCTTTCAGCAGCAGCTGATAAAACAGGGGGTCGTAGCTTCCTTCCAGTAATTGCTGGTAAATAGGGTGTGGTAAGCACTATCCTTGTCTGTAGTAGTAGGCAAAAACTATTTGTAAATATAATTTCATAGTAATAGGAAGCATTGGTGATTTACCCAATTGGGCTTCCATGATAAATTTGTGTCCTGTATACTTTTGTTGATCATGTGTGTTAATAAGTAAATTAAAATTGGTTTAATTATTAAAAATTATCAATATTGATTCACCCCCCCCTTTGAGTATTGTCCAATATTCCAACAATTAGTATCAGAGCAGGATCCTTCACTACAATTTAATCACTAGAAGGAAGATCCTATTAAAAACCACTATGGATCAACAATAAGGGTTAGCCACTAACAAACCTCCATTATTTATGGGAGACAATTATGCATACTTGAGTGTAATAATGAAGTGCCATCTAATGTCTCTTGGATACAAAGCCTGGAGGTATGTTGAAAGAGAATATAAAGTACCAAATGACCTACCTATAGACAGGGATGAGCTAGACCAATATGAGGCCAATGCAAAAGCCCTAAATTCAATTTTGAGTGGGTTAACAAATTATGTATTTGTAAAAGTCATGCAATGAAAGACATCCAAACATGCCCGTGAACAACTAAAATGTATCTATGAAGGAGCGCCTAAAGACAAAGAGTCCAAACTTCAAACATATAAAGGATAGTTTGAAAGCCTAAAAATGAAACAGGAAGAAAATATTGTAGAATATCTTCTAAGAGTAGATGAAATTGTTAATGCTATTAGAGGTATTGGAGGAGAAATAAAGGAGAAATCAGTGGTCGACAAAGTAATAAGAACCATGCCAATGAAGTATGAATCAAAGGTGTCCACTCTGGAACAACGAGATGATATTAAACTTATGATAGTAGATGAACTACATGGGATATTCACTGCCTGTGAGATGAGAACAGGACAAAATGGATCATCAAAGAAAGAAGTAGCATTTAAAGCCTTATCCAAGAAGCAATATGAGAACCTAGATGATGAAGAAGCCCTTTTCATCACGAAACTTGAGAAAGGTACTGGAAAGTACAAAGGAAAGCTACCTTTGAAACGTGTTAACTGTGGAAGGATTGGGAATTTTTCCAATAAGTGTTCTTACCCAAAACAAGAGGATAGTTATCATGAAGAACCTTGTTCTCATAAGAGAGATCAAAAGAGTAAGACCATATACAAACATATGTTTAAGAAAAATAAGAAAAACTTATATTCCAAGGAAGACAATGAAGATGAAGAGATAAGTGAAGATGTTGAAGTCCTATTCATGGGATTAGAGAGAGAAATCTCCAAAGAAAAAATAGAAGGTGTGGTAGATCTCGAAGAAGAACTTGTAAGTGCTCTTGAAGAATTAGGAAAGTATAAAATGATGTACAAAAAATAAAAAAATCATAGGGCTGAATTTGAAGAGAAAAACAATGATACAGAAAGAATTATTGCTGACTTAAAAAATCAATTTCTAGTAGCGAAAAAAAGTTGAGAACAATCTATAACAACAAATCAAAAGAAAATACAAGAATCTGAAAGGATTGAAGAAGAGATTATGTGCCTTAGAAAGAAGCTGGATGAAGAATCTATCAAATGACAGTTTGAGAAAAGCTCAAATACTTTAGATGAAATCTTAAGTGCCCAAAGACCATCAAGTGATAAATTGGGATTGGGATTTGACAAAGAAAAGAAACAAGGACATTCCTCTTGCACAAACCAAGATGGAAATAAAAGAAGCTATCTTGTTGCACTCAAGAGCCAAATTAAAAGGGAAGAAAGTAAGAAATATGCTCCTCTTTTACAAAGAATAGATATGATACTTAAAATACCAATGACAAGTAGACATCGGCAACTCTTTTTAGGAAATTGTTATACCTGTAACAATTTTGGACATATGGCTAGAAATTGTAAACTAATGGTTCCTATTGAGAAAGGCATCACACCACAAACTTCCTTCTATAAGAAAATTGGCACTGGAAACAATCTATATGGAAGAAACTATAATTATTTTACTCCTCTACAGAGTTATAGTTTAGAATGCTACAAATGTGGTAATCAAGGACACATTGCTAGAAATTGCAAAAAAGAGATTCCTATAGATGACACCTCAAAATATCAAGACAAAAAGGAGAGGAAGGTTTGGAAAACGAAGGATGATATGGAATGTTCATTAGCTCCATGTGCTACAGAAAAACAAAATATATGGCATGTGGACAATGGATTCTCAAAACACATGAAAAGAGACCCAAATAAGTTTATAAGCTTCAAAAGAAATAAAAAATGGAAAAGTCACTTTTGGAGATAATATTTCTTCTAAAATAGTTGGAAAAGGTACAATAGCTATTAGAGACAAAATGAAAGCTGAAAATGTTTTCCTTGTAAAGAACTTAAAACCTAATCTCTTAAGTGTGAGCCAGACATGTGATCAAGGACACATATGTATATTCGATTCCAAGAAGTGTGAAATCAAAAGAAAAGATTCATGAAATCTTGTTGGGACTGCTGTAAGAACTCCAAGCAATGTGTATATTCTAGAAAATGAAGAACAATGTTATATGATTCAAATTGATGAAAGTTTTATATGGCATAGAAGGATGGAGCACCTAAACTTTGGAAATCTTGCAAAAATTAGTAAGAAGGGATTTGTAAGTAATCTGCCAAAGATCATAAAACCACCAAATCATGTTTGTAGACACTGTCTTCATGGGAAAAAAATGAGAACAAGCTTCAAGATCAAATAAAATACAACCTCTCATCCATTAGAATTAATTCACTCTGATCTTTGTGGACCAACAAGGACTAAAAGCCTTCAAGGTGAATATTACTTTATGTTATTAATCGATGATTATACAAGGATGACTTGGGTGACATTTCTTAGAGAAAAATTAGAAACCTTTATGAAATTCAAATCCTTCAAAGAACTTGTTGAGAATCAAGCAAATCACAAGATTAAATGTCTAAGATCAGATAATGGTGGAGAGTTCACCTCAAATGAATTCAATGAGTTTTGTGAAATTCATGGAATCAAGAGGCAGATTTCAATAGAAAAACTCCTCAGTAAAATGGAGTAGTTGAGAGAAATAACATGACAGTATAGGAAGCAGCTAGAACTATGCTTAATGAAGCAAAAATTCCTGATGGCTATTGGAGAGAAGCAGTATATACAACTATCTATATACAAAATAAAGGACAACTTAGAATGAATAGCGACAAGAATCCTTATGAGCTATGGTTTGGAATACCGACGTTAATTAAATATTTTAGAATTTTTGGAAGTAAATGCTACATAAAAAGATAAGATGATAATATAGGGAAGTTTGACTCTAGAACGGATGAAGGCATATTTCTTTGATATTCTTCCACAAAAAGGGCATACAGAAGTTATAATCTAAAATCACACAAGATCATAGAAAGTGCAAGTGTAACTGTTGATGATACTAAGTCAAGAAGAATACAAATCCAAGAAAGTGAGGATATTGAAGAAACTGATGATGAAGAAATAGATGACAAACAAAAAGATGAAAGTTCACTAGAAGAGGATGCTCTTGAAGAAGAAGAAGACAGAGTAGAAAACAGAAGACTCTCAGGAAAGTGAAGAAGAATACTCTCCGAGATCTGGTACAAAAGCTCCATCTAGGAGAATACAAAAGAATCATCCCAAGACACAAATCATACGATGAAAAAGATGCTGGATTCAGTACACGAAGGAAACTAATGTTTAAAGAACAAGACTTACTATCAGTGGTGGAACCTAAGAACCTTACATAAGCCAACAAATATCAAAATTGGATCAAGGCCATGAATGAAGAATTGGAAGAAATTGAGAAGAACCAAACTTGGGAACTTGTCCCAAGACTTGAAGGAAAGAATGTCATTGGGACCAAATGGATCTTAAAAAACAAGTTAGATGAAAATGACAAAGTAAGAAGTGTAACACCCCGGTTTCGACCCCATGATATTTTGATTGTACATGATGTATATATTGTACGAATCATGGAAAGGAGCTTAAGGCCAAGGCCCTGCCATTGATGGATGTTTTGTAAATAGGTGATCAAGTTGATGCTTATGGTTGTGGTGCTGGTTATGCACAACATGTTTTGGTATATCATGTAAATGCACAATTTAATAAAATGCCATAGCTAGCTATGGAACTGCAATGTGAAAGAGATGGGGGCATGATTTCACAGGAATGGGGAGGGGAGTTGGTCAAACCTCTGAGCCTATAGGGTTAAGCCAGATGTCATTGTTGATTCCAGATTTGTTATCATTTTTGGCAGTTAAATTAGGCATTTAAACACATGTTTTATCATCTTTTTGCATATTTTTTGTCACGCAGATCACTATTCAGCCCCAGGTATGCACGAATTTAAGATTTATGTAATTCTGGTTATTATCATCATTTTTATGATTTTATTGGTTAAAATTGACATTATATGAAACACATTCGATATATTAATTTATATGCATTTGTTTACAGATTATAGTCTTTGGGTAAGCTCGCAACAGACACACATTCAACTAGCCATGCACACAGCACGTCCAACTCATCATCCAGCTCGCTGCGTGATATTTGTTGGCAAGTTTCCAGGCATTTAAATGTTGTTATTCCAGACCTTAGTCCTTAGCGCACCAGCAAACAAACATCACACTTCATCCTAGATATGTGCACATCATCTCTAGCTCACGGTCCAACTCATTGTTCAGTTTGCCGAACCAACCGCGTGCTTTTGAGAATTGATTTAAGGAATTAAGACGTTGGAATAGTCTGCAAACCGTTTACTATCCATGTATATGGGTAATGAATCTCGCATTCTAAATGATCCGCTAGCTTGCATCCTCCTTCGTTTGACACCATATCACCAGTCCATGCATTTGAATGATGAAACGGCTCACATTCTAGAAGACTCACCCATGTATGTTGTCTCTGCTTGCCACCACTCCATTAGCCACGCTGAAGAAGGAGTTGTATGTCATACTGACCACTTTGAAGAGAACCGTTCGCGCTGAAGAAGGGAGAAAAAGTGTGCATTGGCGTTTGATTAGTTAAATGATCATAAAGGTTGACTAAATTTAGAGAGTAGTCGACCACTAAAGGGTCGACCTGCTCACCTCTATAAACAATATATATATATAGTTACAGCTGATTTTACCTCACATGGTAGATCACACATTTATTGCCTTCCCTGTCCCTCTGCAGACTCTTTAGACCCCATGGACCATTTTTGTACCTTTGATGTTTCCAAGATATCCCTAAAAACATGTCTTATTTGATATACGCAAATTTTAAACCTATTCTCGCGTATATACGCGGATTTGACCCTTAAACCCGCATACATCGGGATGTGTGCAAACGGCCAAATATTTTTGGATTTTTCCTTGATGTGGATCGGAATCACTTGTCTCTTGGCCTTCCATATGCCTTGAGATCGCTCGGATTCGACCTTCCATTACCCCATTGAAGAGCTATATAAGGAACCCTTTGGATACATTGAAGGAAGAGGAATTGAAGAGCAAGAAAACTATAGTCCATTGTTGCCAAAGCTTATACTTGAGTCTGTATCTCTTTGTCCCTTGGAGCACTTTGTGTTCTTCCCAAGCTTGCCTTTTGCTTGTGAGCTTGCTATCGAGAGATGGAGGATTGAAGTGGTTGAGGCCCAAGTGGGGGACTCAGTTTCTCCGATTCCCAGACGTGCCAACAGAGGTTGTCACTATTGTAATCTCTGTTTTATATCAATAGAAATATCTTTTCCTGTCCAATAATGTGTATTTAAATGAGTATTTGATCCATGGATGCTTTGAAATGCTTATATATTATTGATTATATATGCTAGAGTAGGTCTAACACCATTATATATAGCATGCTTATCTTGTTTGCTAAACGTTGAGGAAGCAAATTGCTAATACAAGCGAGATTGGAAAATCGCAACGGGGATCTACATCAACCGTCCAGAATAAGATACGAATCGAGATCCTTTAGTGTTAGATGTTTGGTTTCTCTTGCATATAGGAAATGATTGATTTCTGGAGTTAATCTGTCTGTTGTGGTACCCCAAGCCATAGGAATTTCTCTCCGTAATAGAATTGGCGATTCCGTTGGGGACGTTCCTTGTTTTTCTTTGGGGTTTGGGGGCACAATGTGCTTGATATTCTTGACTTGCTCTTTGTTTCTCCTTGTTTTTGTGTTGCATTTTATAGTATGTTCATCCATTGACACTCCCCTTTATTGGTTTGAACCTTGGCCTGCTTTTTACCACTGTCTTCTTCGTATACGCAGGTTTTTGGCTAAAAGTCGCGTAGATACGCGGATTTTTGGCCAAAAGTTGCATATACACGCAGGTTTTTGGCCAAAATCTATGTATACATGCAGATTTTTGGCCAAAAGTCATGTATATACGCAGCTGTTCTTTAAACGGTCGCGTACATCCTCCCTTTTGGTGAGTTTGATGTTGTGGGAAGTTGTTGGGTAGGTTGTGAGTGTGGTTGGGTCTTCCTTGGGTCTGATGTTGTTTGTTGGATGCTTCTTTTATGACCAGAGACCACCTTTTCATTGATTTTTCTTTGAAAGTAGTTTTAGTCATTTATCATTTTTTTTTCCATTACTGCATTACTCTTTTTTGTCTCGGTGTCTTGCTGGGCTTGTGTTTTATACTTGCTGCGGAGACTGAGAGTTTTAGATGACTTTTATTGCATTTTTCATTCTTTTATATTGAAAAATACAAAGTAATTCACTCTTAGTTGCATCCTAGATATCGATTTGAGGAGGTACTTACATTGAATTGCTTGGATGAGAGTTGTATTTAGGATTTCATATAGGAAGGATTGCATTGACATCGAAGGAATGCTTTCTTATGCATCTCATGTAGTGGCATACCTTGTTTTTCATTTGACAAAGATTGCACTTAGCATTGTTTTTTATGGTGTGCATATTTATTTCATTGCTGAGTCATAATGTCATTAGTTTCATGACCATTTCCCTTTGAGTAATTACAGCCAATTAAAATCAACGCACAATAAAATGAACTACACTCTTTTCTTTTATTGGGTGCACCAACAAGACTGGGTTTTAGGGTCTTGGAATAGTTCATTGTGAGTAAATTCTCCAAGACCACTAAACAACAACATGTATGTGTCTGTCCAGGTGAGAGTATGAAATTCCTTGGTATAATTAGTGTTTCTCAGGATCCTCCTCTTACAAGGGAGTTAAGCACGAGGCTGTGTGTGAGCGGATATTGATTAAGATGACCTCTAGTCATAACTGAGTAGCACCGGAGATATTTCCAGGATTGTATTCGTATATGGGGGCTCTTTAGATAGTTTTGGGATTTTCTACCCTGCCCATATGGTCAATCCCGCCTGCGACTATTCGCCTGAGTATTGGTTATATTGGGGTGACCTTAGTTGCCTTACCTAGGTTATCACAGGGGGTACTTGCAGAGGTTATTATGTAGGTGTCCCAGCCAGGTAGAGGTCAGAAAACATAGTCACTTTACACATTGAATTTGAGGGCTATTATAATTGGTTACAGACCTCCACTTGTAGTGTATGGGAGTTTCGAGCCTCTCCTAGGCGAGACATACCTGCTACATTTAGGAGCTCACATATCCTCCCTTTGGTTTTCTTGTATTTTAGCTGTATATTTTCTTAGGAGTGTGCTCTTTGTGCGCTAGTTGGGATTTGGGATCACGATTACTTGACTATATTTATGCTCTCTTGAGTTCGAGTCCTTTTATTTTCGTCATGCCTAGTATCTTATCACTCGTCCTTGGTCCTAGTACAGACCTTGGTGTCAGACTTGGGGGCATCATATCCCCTTACCATGCTCATAGATTTGGGAGTGGTCACATTCCGCCCTCTACTCCATTTGTGGAGGATGTTGACTCCATTCTCTCGGTCTTTACACCGGTGGTCACCCTCAAGGGGGTGGTAGTGGATGTGTGAACGTTGGGTCTACACCTTACTTTTCTTTTTATGTCCCATCGTTCATCGCATTATTTCCTTTGGGTGCAGTTGTCATGGTCATTCATCCCTATATCATATAGTTTGGATTCTTTATTGACTATTTTGGGTTGTTTTGGACTAATATGGTTGTCATGTAGGATCTAGTTTTTGTACACTCTCTCTGAGGTTTTGACCCGTTCGTTCCTATCACAGGTATTATGTCTGAATTGGCATATAGGTTAGGTTTCACATACGCTTACACTTATACATTTCCTTATGACCGTTCCATTTTAACCTTAGGTACAGACCCATTCCATGGTGTCACGGAACCTTCATGCTGCTTTTAGAAGTGACACTATGCGAATGGTAGAGCTTTCCTATACATGGGTTCCCTAGTTAGATCCTTGTTGCATTTGGTGCCCATGCTGCGTTGCCTCCTTTAGGTTGTGGGATTCCTTTGTATAGTATCGCCATGACTTTGAGCAAGAGCTTCATACTCCTCTTGACCTTTATGCTGGCCTTTTTCCCCGGGACTCCCTTGTATATGTCAAGTTGTAATTGCATTATCATGAGTTTTTCCTGCCTCATTGAGCCTTATGCCAGCTTCCTTGACTTTGAGTATCAACCATATAGCCTGAGCTTGTCTCATGTCTATCCACGTAGAGCCATTTTGTATATCCTTTGTAGCTTGATTCCCTATTTTTACCGGGAGGGGACTTTCCCTCAAGTGTTGCTATCCTACATGTGTGTCCTTGCATTAAGCATAGGTATGTTCCGCTGCTTGGAACTAGTTTGTTTGTCCCTTGACACTCGTATCCTCCTAGTCTGTAACTATAAAACACTTTTATTCTTTTTCAAGCTTTTCAAAATATTTGAAAAAGTCCAAAAAAATAAAAAAACAAAAAATCCGAACAAGAAAAGATGTTATCTTTGGCAGCAATCAAGTCGTGTCGCCTTTGAACAGAGCACTGTATATCGCATCCGTTGGTTGGGTTAATAGTTTGAATTTAGGAGCTGTACTTGTTTCTCTGAGTTTATCTCCACCAACTGGTTAAGCTTCCGGTCCCTATGGAGCCTCTGTCGATGCCTCCTATGTCGCAGAGATGTCCCAGTTTTGTATATCGAGTTTATGCTGCCTACATTCAGTCACCATTCGCCTTTATGCTCTTGTTCGAAGGAAGTTGAAACTTGAATCGGCCATTCCTTAGTTATCTTGACTTTGCATGTTGGCCATTCCTGGTACAGTTACTGGTTCATGCACATTATGATCGAGTCCTTCCACATTATACAGCTTTGCTGAGTACCTCGTGTTGGATGATGGGGGATGCCTTAATGGCCTCCTTCCAGCAGATTTCATCCCATCGACTTCAGATCATTTATTTTGGGATAGGAATCTAGAGTCATTTTTGAGTGCCTTGAGACTTGCAGTCATCAGTGGCAGGTTCTCTTGCCATCGATAGTTTTGGGAATACATCAATGTCCCCTGATCGATGGATCCTTTCAAGTGTTCGACCTCAACAAATTTATTCACACTTGTTAGTTTGCGCTCTAGTACCTTGATTCCTATTTTCATTATCGGTGGGTGATCTCGCGTTTGCTAACAGTATACATCAATGACCGGTAATAAGACGATGGACTACTATGTTCGACCTTGACACCTCTATTCACATAGTAGGACATGTACTCATAGTGGTTTGTGTAGAAGGCCTTCCAGACTAGTGGCATCTTATATATGCTACCTCCTTGATCGTGCCGGTGTTCATGAGATTTCAACTCTCATGACTTGATTCCAGTATATGTCAGATATTTCCAGCCATTATGGAGATCTTGATCCATTATATATCTTCAGCCTACATGGAGATCATGATCATGTGTATATCTTCATCATGGATATTCTGAGCTATCTATATTGTACATGGCGATGAACACACATGTCATATTTTGTATCATGCCTATTCATGGCCATTGTACTCTTATGTATCTGGGACTGCTACATCTACTTGCAGTTATGTGTAGAGTTTGATCATTGTATTGTATTGATTGCATGGTTGGTTCTTCCATTGGGTTCTTCATCACTCCACTTTTGGGATGGATTTATAATGTATTTCGTCCATCGTATGACCCCTCTGACCTCACACATTAGGGGGCATATGTTACAGTTGATTTTACCACACATGGTAGATCACACATTTATGGCCTTCCCTGTCCCTCTGCAGACTCTTTAGACCCCATGGACCATTTTTGTACCTTTGATGTTTCCAAGATCATCCCTAAAAACATGTCTTATTTGATATATGCGACTTTTAAACCTATTCTCGCGTATATATGCGGATTTGGCCCTTAAACCCGTGTACATCGGGATGTGTGCAAAAGGCCAAATATTTTTGGAGTTTTCCTTGATGTGGATCTGAATCACTTGTCTCTTGGCCTTCCATATGCCTTGAGATCACTTGGATTCAACCTTCCATTACTCCATTGAAGAGCTATGTAAGGAACCCTTTGGATACATTGAAGGAAGAGGAATTGAAGAGCAAGAAAACTATAGTCCATTGTTACCAAAGCTTATACTTGAGTTTGCATACCTTTGTCCCTTGGAGCACTTTGTGTTCTTCCCAAGCTTTCCTTTTGCTTGTGAGCTTGCTATCGAGAGATGGAGGATTGAAGTGGTGGAGGCCCAAGTGGGGGACTCAGTTTCTCTGATTTGCAGACGCGCCGACAGAGGTTGTCACTATTGTAATCTCTATTTTATATCAATAGAAATATCTTTTCCTGTCTAATAATGTGTATTTAAATGAGTATTTGATCCATGGATACTTTTAAATGCTTATATATTATTGATTATATATGCCAGAGTAGGTCTAACACCATTATATACAGCATGCTTGTCTTGTTTGCTGAATGTTGAGGAAGCAAATTGCTAATACAAGCGAGATTGGAAAAGCTCAACGGGGATCTACATCAACTGTTTGGAATAAGATACGAATCGAGATCCTTTAGTGTTAGATGTTTGGTTTCTCTTGCATATAGGAAAGGATTGATTTCTAGAGTTAATATGTTTGTTGTGGTACCCCAAGCCATAGGAATTTCTCTCCGTAACACACACACACACACACACACACATATTAGCCTCCATGCAAGTGCTTAGTTAGTTCTTTAGTTTTTTTTTGGCGTGTAATTGATCTTCAAAACTTTGTAATACTGTTTCAAAGTTTAATATAAAGTACATATTTGCTGCGTTCATGATCATGTTCATGTAAGCGTTTCAAAAGCTTCACCTCTGATTGCAAAGAGGGACCCTCATCAACTAGTGGCTTTTCATTCTTGTGTATTTTTCATTAACTCTTTCTTTGAAATTCGTGTAGTTTATTTATAATTCATTGGTGTGATTTGGTTTTCTGCAATCTGTTCATGTTATCGTTTCCTGTAGGGTAGACTATATTTCAATGCTGTGTTTTTATTTCATAGATTAAAATATTGGTAGTGCACTTAGTTTGCTTTCAATTTCCTTTTTCAAGTCCTCTGAGCTTACTGTTCAGTCTCATATTAACAAATATATAGAGTAGATTGTTTTGATATATTAGAATCAGGTTACAGTAGGTTCAGTTTCATTTCCCTTCATTTTGTTTTAAATTTATTTGAGTTATATTTGAGTTTGTTAAATGATGCATTAGATAATAATCTCCCGTATAAATGGTGAGTTAGTTTAAGCTATTTTGCCGTTGAATTTGGTTAGTAAGTAGGTTTATTTACTATTCCTTATGCATTGCATCTTCACATGCATAAAATCAACCGAGAAGTAGATCATTTAGGTTATTGTATACTGTTTTATTTATACAAACCGTCATTCAGATAGTCTGTTCAACCCGTTATTCTGACCTTCCTTCCAGTCTGTTTTCCAGTTCGTCATTTAGCCCTTAGTATTCTTAATTCATTCTAAGCTTGTTTAAAGCTCTATTTCTTTAGCCTTAGGATTTTGTTTTGACTGTGGTAGTTAGATAATAGTTGTGTTTATCATTATGTCCTTAGGTTAGATTGTTTAAAGTGTGATTAAGTTTCATTCCCCTCTTTTACATGTTTTGAGTTGTGTTTTGTGATCTTGTTTCTTTTGTTTTTAATATCTCTATCCAATGCTATTGTAATGTTTCATAACTATATATTTGGTTTTGTTTTATTTATTCTTCTGTGTATATAATTTAGGGTTAGAAGTGTTAATTTCTAGTGAAGTATACTAGTACCTTGCAAATTGATCATAGCAGTAGGACCTGTTCCTTTCACTGTGTGATTACTAAAGAGACTTGTAGAATAGAATCTTAAGTTATCTTTATTAAGTTTTCTACTTGCTTCATAATTAAATCTTCTTTATTAAGTTTTCTACCTTTATTAAGATCGATTACTTGTTTATAAGCTAGAGTTTCCTTACATTTGAATTGGTTATTTATGAAAGTAATCTTCAAAAAGAATCCGGTCTCTTGTATAGTTAATTTCTGAAGTTGCTTATAAAGCTTTCTAATTCTTAGATTAAGAAGTAGGATAATTGATTACTGGAAAGTTTACTTTCTTTAGTATTGTTTATATCCTTGCTTTTTAGAATTTGTTTATAGAGTAGAGTAGTATAACTCGATACTGATCTGGTCTAGTATTTTGTTCCAGTCTAATTATCTTAGTAAGATAAATTTATAGGAGCTTGACAAGGTTTTTTTATTTTTATTTTGAAAGATCTTTCAATCTTTTGTTTGTTAAAATATTTCCACGACACCATAGGAACTCCTCTACCTTCGCATATACTTTGTGTCAACTCTAATTTTACCAACCCCCGTCGATAATTAAATATTAGGCAAATTAATATTGACGATATAACACCCAACATTTTGGCGTCGTTGCCGGGGAGTTGTTCTGTAAGGTAGAATAAGTAGAATTCCCTTATGAAGGTTAGCAATAGGATGATGGAGGGGGAGAGGTAAGACAAGAGGTAAGAACCTGCGCATATGTTATAACAGGTGCCCCCAAAACCAACAGTAGTAGTAGTGTTGTAGGTTTTCTTTCCAATTTAGTTTTTCATGATCAAACCTAGAAATTCAAAAGGTAGATACACTAAAACTAGTTTCCCCACACCCATTTCCTTTCAGTATTTTCTTTCTTTCTTTTATGCAAAGAGTTAGTGAGAGTGTGTGACTTATTTTACAATTAAATCACTTCGTGGTGTTGTAAGGACCACCCATCCTGCTAACAAACTGACAGGAACAATTGAAAGAGGAATCTCAAAATAACACATGAAGGACTACCTATGTCGTGGGAAGATATGGTAGGAGAGAAGGATCAAGAAGTTTTTACCTTTGAATTCCCTATTAGATATCTAGGAGGAGTGGCACAAATGCAGCACGTTCCACTACCCATTCTACCAAATTTTCATGGACTGGAGGGCGAAGACCCTAATGAATTTTTATTTCTATTGGAAATACTTTGTAGAGGATATGATGTTCAAAATCTGAAAATTGTTCCTCTTACTTCGAAAGGAGAAACCCTCCAATGGTTTATGAGCCTAGGTGGGGATTGCATTCAAACTTGGGAAGACATGAAACATATATTCTTAAAATGATACCAAGATTATTGTAGGGTCAAGGAGGACATCTTCAAAATAACCCAGGGAGAAGAAGAAGTTTTGGAAAAATATGTCGAGCGCTTTCAATACAACCTTCAGAGATCAAAACTAAGACAGTTGGGGAAAGACACCTTGAAAAGACTTTTACTCAAGGGAATAAAAAATGAATATTTAGAAATTTTAAGTCTGATGGGAACATGTGATGTATTTCAGTTACCATATGATGATGTTTGTGAATTATGGAGAAGGTATTCAAGAGGAAAATTCAAGGTTGATAAGAATATACCCTCTTCTTAGTTTTTGAAATCTGCTGCAAAAGTCAGAGTTACAAGAGGTGAAATTGGTGATTTATTTGAAATACTTGAATCTGACATTATCAGCTCTCTAAATTCACAAATGGATATTTTGCAGGGTGGGGAAAATGAGGAATTTGAAGAAACAGTTTGCCCTCTATGCCAAAAGAAACATCTTGCAATAGATTGTCCTTTGGGTAGTCTCACGATTTGTGGCATATGTGACTTGAAGCATTCCACATATTGCTGCCCCTCCTTACCCAAGATGAAAGAAACATATTGAGGAGATCTAGGAGTTGCAGCAAATTTATTCCAACGGTTATGGAAACCGTGGCCTACATGTATGGTTCAGAGTTCTATCCCTCCATTTCCCTACTCTCATAATCAAGCAATGAATACTCAAACACCATGGCAGCTGCTGCAGCCTCAGCTTAACCCTTACCAACCTTGTTCACAAAGCCTTTATGATCCATCTTATGATCATAGGGATACTCTCTCTTACATTGCAACACTTCATGTTCCTCTACACTCTCCACAAGATTTTCAACAATGTCTTATTTTCTTGGCAGGATCAACTACACAAGCCAATCAACTACACCTGCCACAATCACCTTCCCATAAACCCCCTCTGTGCCCTACATACATTCCTGTTCAATCCAGTCCACATTCTAACAACAATAAAGAAGTACAATATGCTTACAGTATTGAACTGCAACATCTACCCACCTTTCCTACATCACTACAAGAAATTCATACGAGATATGGAGAGGTTATAGATCAAGGAGTTGTAGAAAATATGAAAGAAAATGAATCTTTTACTTGGCCTTACCCGCAAGAAGACGAGATCAACATGGCATGTATCACATTTGATGAGGGACAAACATTAGAACCTGAATATTCCCCATCACCAAACATAGATTCTTTATGCATTCTAGAGTTTGATGAAAGACCTCTTGGCCTGACAAGTGAAGAAGAGAACCCAGAATATAAGGATTATATTGAGATCTGGTTCCACGAGGTAACCAAGCCACAGTACCATTCTTTCCTTCAATGCTTCTTGCTGCTAAATCAAACAAGTCAGTTGGTTCTTCATATCCAGGTAGTCACTGCAATAATTTTCTTGTATGTGGATAAAGGCATATTTTTAATTTTGCTTCGAACTTGGTTACATTGGAAGAATTCATATACTTGAATATAATTGTTTTCTTTCTTTCTAAGTAGAATAGGATATTATGTAAATATATTTTATTTTTTTTCAAATAAATAAGAGTCATTTCTAACAGCTGACTACATTTATACAGGGGATTTGTTCCCATGATCACCCTATGGAATTTTGTCAATTAAGACAGGAAATACACTTTTCCTTTTTCCTAATTTTTATGAAATTTATAGATGTTTTTGTTATGAATAAATATGGATCATATAATAAGTGGTGTTGCAGTTTGATTACAAATACTTTATCTCTATAAGCATCTCATGGAGTATTATCTGAAAACGGAAGTGTTTTAAAAGACTCATAATATATCTTAACTCTTTCTTTTTGGTTACTATCAAAATTGAAGTTTATAGTGCAATTAAAGAATTCCTTATATATCATCCTTAACCATTTATTCTAAGATTTGTTATGCTTTTATATATGGCATTTTGATTCAGACATGTACATTTCTGATTTAATAGAATAGTTGCTTGAGAAACCTACTCTAATTATCATATTCTTCGCAATCTTATCTTACACCTATGAATTACTAGTTCATCCTATACTTGTTATCAAAACTTGTCTCTCAAGTATTTTGGTGATAACTCGAGAGTAAGTGGAATTTTTGTCCATGGGGAACATTACTTTTCTTTTATGAAGAAGAAGGACTGTAAGGTTAGAGAACAACTTTAAGTTACTCTCTTTTGACATGATTTATGGTTTAGGCCATTATAAAATTACTTATAAGTTTACTTTACAAAAATGAATTATGTGTTTAGCAGGACTTAACACGCTCTAGTACCAATCAGCTTCAATATATTTAATATCATTATACAAGGAAAACTCGTTTGGGTACTGAACAAGCCTGCTGGCAGCAGGTCAATGCTAAGTAAAAAATTAAAACACGAAAGCTTGATAAATGCAAGTAAACCCATTGGGGTACTGAACAAGCTCGCTGGCAGTGGGGCTATGCTTGCATGGTACCAAGATAAACCCACCGGGGTACTTAACAGGCCTGCTGGCAGCGGGGAAATATTGGGTAAAAGAGATCTGGTTAATGCACCACCATGGACATGATTTGGAAAAATGATAATATATTTAAAAGCCAGAATATATATAAATATATGTGTAGGCCAATTGTTTATGATGTCATTAGAGAATGGCTGTAAGTTGGGCTTGGATCCAACCATCTAATTCAATCAATATCTAGGATATAATTATCCTAGAAATGGTACCCATAGCTATGGAATTTCACACACTCTAGGGTAAACTCAAAATATCCTTGAGATGACAAGAAATATTTACAATGAGGCACGAATGACTAGTTTTTCCTATGGCATTTTTCAATTATACTATCATTATTCATTTGATGTTTTCAAGCACTGTTTTATTTTGATAAATGAACATATATGAGTCATTTCCATTTTACTATTTAGTTTTCTTTTCTTTGCAAACATGATCACAGCATGATAGAACTCTGTATTAAACTATTTTGAAATTACTTAGTTTTCTTGCATGGCTTGAGGACACGCCATATCTTTGGTTTGGGGGAGGAAGAGTATGTTGTGAAGATTATACTATTTTTTTTTTATCTTTATGATTATTTATATAAAGATTCATTTATCTCTAACAATTTTTTTCAAGATAATGTAAGCAGTGGAATTTGGTTATAGCATATTTTCACAGAAAAATCAATATGGAGGACTAAATGAAGGATCGAATGATGGTCCAAATAAAATACCAAATGGCGATCTGAATAAAACATTGTGATATTATAGCACTTATGATTAAAAATTTCCAACCAAATTTTGCTTTTTTTTGGCAAATAGTTTTTACCTCCATGTGGGCGCGATTGGACCTTAAAACTTTTTAGTTATCATTTTATTGTTAGCAACCCTATCCTCTTATCTAATTACGCATGAAAACTATCAAATGATCGATTTTCTTATTTATTAAGAATGCAATCTATGCATTCGTGTTATACGTTCAAGTTGTCCAAAGTTTTACTTTGGACATGGTTGAACTAATCACAAACTTTATAAACTCACTTATTAATGTATATGTCTGTTGATGACACACATCTCAAGATTCGCTATGATAGCGTGATTTCTTAAGAGGGCCAAACTTCTTGCTATTCCATCGTTTTCATCACCATCATTTCTGTAGAGCTGTTTCAGCCACTTTTTCCTATACCCTCTACAAAAATCCTGTATCATAACTGTTGAACAATGTCGAATTGTTTCAAACATGAGAGCTATTAAGTTAAGACTGTTAAAGAGCTCAACAAATCCATTTAATCTTCACATAACATTTGACATGAAAAACATGCTATTTTAAAAGCACAAGCCATAAGTCTAAAGTTTAAATCATTTCCTTCACCTTCCAAGTCGAAGGCAGCTGCTAGCGCAGCTTTGCCTTCTTCCTAAGTAATCTTTCTTTTGCTCAGTGGGACCTGGCATTTCTCTGGTTTGGGGGAATGTTGATCCCAGATTTGTTATCATTTTTGGCAGTTAAATTAGGCATTTAAACACATGTTTTATCATCTTTTTGCATATTTTCCGTCACGCAGCTCACTATTCAGCCCCAGGTATGCACGAATTTAAGATTTATGTAATTTTGGTTATTATCATCATTTTTACGACTTCATTGGTTAAAATTGACATTATATGAAACACATTCGATATAATAATTTATATGCATTTGTTTGCAGATTATAGTCTTTGGGAAAGCTTGCAACAGACACGCATCCAGCTAGGCCATGCGCACAGCACGTCCAACTCATCATCCAACTCGCTACGCGATATTTGTCGGTAGGTTTCCAGGCATTTAAACATTGTTACTCCAGACCTTAGTCCTTGGCGCACCAGCAAACAAACATCACACTTCATCCTAGATATGCGCACAACCTCTCCAGCTCACGGTCCAACTCATCGTTCAGTTCGCCGAACCAACCGTGCGCTGTTGAGAATTGATTTAAGGAATTAAGATGTTGGAACAATATGCAAACTATTCACTGTCCACGTATTTGGGTAATGAAGCTCACATTCTAGATGATCCACTATCCTACTGCCTCCTTCGTTTGACACCATATCACTAGTCCAGGCTTTTGAATGATGGAACGTCTCGCATTCTAGAAGACTCGCCCGTGTACGCTGTCTCTGCTCACCACCACTCCATTAGCCGCACTGAAGAAGGAGTCATATGTCATACCAACCACGCTGAAGAGAACCATTCACGCTGAAGAAGGGAGAACAAGTGTGCGTTGGCGTTTGATAAGTTAAATGGTCATAATGGTTGACTAAATTTAGAGAGTAGTCGACCTGCTCTCCTTTGTAAACAATATATATATATCACAGCCTCCATGCAAGTGCTTAGTTAGTTCTTTAGTTTTTTTTTTGGCATGTAATCGATCTTCAAAACTTTGTAATACTGTTCCAAAGTTTAATATAAAGTACATCTTTGCTGCGTTCATGATCATGTTTGTGTAAGCATTTCAGAAGCTTCACCTCTGATTGCTGAGAGGGCCCCTCATCAACCAGTGGCTTTTCATTCTTGTGTATTTTTTGTTAACTCTTTCTTTGAAATTAGTGTAGTTTATTTATAATTCATTGGTGTGATTCGATTTTCTGCAATCTGTTCATGTTATCGTTTCCTGTAGGGTAGACTATATTTCAATGTTGTGTTTTTATTTCATAGATTAAAATACCGGTCGTGCACTTAGTTTGGTTTCAATTTCCTTTTTCAAGTCCTTTGAGCTTACTGTTCAGTCTCATATTAACAAATATATAGAGTACATTGTTTTGATATCTTAGAATCAGGTTACAGTAGGTTCAGTTTCATTTCCCTTCGTTTTGTTTTAAATTTATTTGAGTTATATTTCAGTTTGTTAAATGATGCATTAGATAATAATCTCCCGTATAAATGGTGAGTTACTTTAAGCTATTTTGCCATTGAATTTGGTTAGTAAGTAGGTTTATTTACTGTTCCTTATGCATTGCATATTCACATGCATAAAATCAGCTGATAAGTAGATCATTTAGGTTATTTTATACTGTTTTCTTTATACATACTGTCATTTAGATAGTATGTTCAACCTGTCATTCTGACCTTCCTTCCATTCTATTTTCCAGTTCGTCATTTAGCCCTTAGTATTCTTAATTCATTCTAAGCTTGTTTAAAGCTCTGTTTCTTTAGCCTTAGGATTCTGTTTTTACTGTGGTAGTTAGATAATAGTTGCATTTATCATTATGTCCTTAGGTTAGATTGTTTAAAGTGTGACTAAGTTTCATTCCCCTCTTTTACATGTTTTGAGTTGTGTTTTGTGATCTTGTTTCTTTTGTTTGTAATTTCTTTGTCCAATGCTGTTGTAATGTTTTATAACTATATATTTGGTTTGGTTTGATTTATTCTTCTATGTATATAATTTAGGGTTAGAAGTGTTAATTTCTAGTGAAGTATACTAGTACCTTGCAAATTGATCATAGCAGTAGGACCTGTTCCTTTCACTGTGTGATTACTAAAGAGACTTGTAGAATAGAATCTTAAGTTATCTTTATTAAGTTTTCTACTTGCTTCATAATTAAATCTTATTTATTAAGTTTTCTACTTTTTTTTAAGATCAGTTACTTGTTTATAAGCTAGAGTTTCCTTACATTTGAATTGGTTATTTATGAAAGTAATATTCAAAAAGAATCTTGTCTCTTGTATAGTTAGTTTCTGAAGTTGCTTATAAAGCTTTGTAATTCTTAGATTAAGAAGTAGGATAATTGATTACTGGAAAGTTTACTTTCTTTAGTATCGTTTATATCCTTGCTTTTTAATTTTTGTTTATAGAGTAGAGTAGTGTAGCTTGATACTGCTCTGGTCTAGTATTTTGTTCCAGTCTAATTATCCTAGTAAGTTGAATTTATAGGAGCTTGACAAGGTTTTATTTATTTATTTTGAAAGATCTTTCGATCTTTTGTTTGTTAAAATATTTGCACGACACCATAGGAACCCCTCTACCTTCGCATATACTTTGTGTCAACTCTAAGTTTACTAACCCTGGTCGATAATTAAATATTAGGTGAATTAATATTGATGATATAACACCCAACATTCTTTGAGAAAACCATTGAACCTCAGCTACCCTTTTTTTCCATGCACTCGATCATTAATTCCTTCCAGAAATCGGATTAGGTAGGTAATGCTTGGGGCAGTGAAAGACATGGCATACTGCAGTCTACGCAGGCCTGTAGCCTAGGGGAAGCCGTGCTTTTGCTTCTGCATGAAGCAAGCATGTGATACGTTCCCAGTCCATTAGAGGAGGTCACATCTAGGTTTTTCTCACTCTTCCTCAAGCATTCGAACCATTCTCCCCAGACACATGTTTTCCTAAATGTTGTTCCTCATTTGAGTTGTTCATTCATCCTACAGACATTTTTCATGCTGGTTGTTCACCCTGGTCATTAACCCGCAGAGAGAGAACTGTGTTCTGTTCAGGGGTCGTTTTACCTGTTGGTTACCATCATGAGTCATGCAAGTGCCAGGGGATTGTGTATTTTGCAAGTATTTTCCTTTGTCGAGCAAGGGTAGAGGAGATCCCTCGTTTTATGAGCAAGTGTGGTCATTTGGGGTTTTCCTAGCATGGGTGTTTTCCTGCAGTAGAAATCCTCTGTTCCAACATTTTTATTTGTTACAAAGTGAGTAAGCCTGATTTGCTGGTCTACAATGTGGTCGTTGTGTTATGCAGCCTGGTTTTGGGTCTGTTATTGTATGCAAGACTGAGGAGTGGAAAGGGAAGAGAAATGGACTTGTAGCCTAGTGCAGGAAGGAACCTTAGGAAAAGATAAGAGTGGCTAGTAGATCCTTATTGCATCCCCTAAAGAGCACTAGAAGGGAGGCATAGCCTGGAGGACTGTTGAGTAGAGAAAGGGATGCTACCTTGTGTTGGGATGTAGGTAATGTGGATTCTAGGCCAGATAGATCTTGTGGAGGTGTCCTTAGCTCTTGAGTGAGAGGCTAGCTTAGTCATTTTACCTTTCCACTGCCTTAGCATCCTGTAAACCTAAGGGAGATTGGCTTGGCCTTGGGGCTTGTTAACCCAATTGGATCTTAGTTTGGATGAGTCTTGTTTTGCATTAGGCCTTGTGTGTAATCCTTGGTTGGACAGCATGTTAACCCAACTATGAGAGATCGTTTGGTCTTGGGGCCTGTGAACCCATATGTTGGATTGATAATTTTGTAGCCTATTAACCCAACTAGGTGTTGGCTTGGCTAGACAGTCTGATAACTCCAACTAGGTGTTGGCTTGACTGTGTGTGAGTTTGTTGTTCCCTAGTTCCTTGTGGAATCATGCCCAACTCGGGGGTGGCACTGGTGTTGAGAGATTAAAGAACACACTGGCCTATGGTTGGGTGGAACATTGCAGCTACATAGCTAGTTACAGGAAAACTTCATTCTTCAATATAAGTATTCTTGTTATGCTGATTATGCAATGTATTTGTCTATGAATTTTTTTGTTCATGGTTGAATGCTTGTTGATGATGAAGTAGATGTTTACTTGTGTATATTTCCTACATTTTATCTCTGTTTATGCCTTAGATGTTTTTATGTATTCTTGCCTAAGTTCATGGAGGCTAAAAGCCTCTTAAATAGGTCAGAATGCTTCTGACTTAGTGTTTCCACCCTTTGAAATCCACCTAGGAGAGGTGGAAGGCGGAAGCCGAAAAGGAGCAGTTGAACTAAGTAGAAAAGTTGTGTTTCTGCACTCCAGATCCGCAGCGGAAGGAGGAATGCAAGAGGTAGGAGAAGGAAATTCCATCGCAGCAGAGTGTGGGATTTTGACTTCCGAGGTCGGCAGTGCGGAAGCAGAGGTGCAGAAAGGGAAAAGTTAGTTCAGAAATGGCCATTTTGGATGCAGAATGGATAATTGAAGGGAGAAACGACTGGTATTGTGGTTCTAAGCTTGAGCTGAAGGTTGGAGAATAGGTTAACATACATACCAGGTGTTTACCAGAGGAATGAAGAGGTTCTTTAAGCAAATTTTTTAATAATCCGCATTTTGGGGTATGGGGGCGTGACAGTGTGGTATCAGAGCTAATGGTTGCAATATTGGGCCTAGATGGGCCATGTGAATAGTTTCCAGAACTATTGGTTGTAGCATTGTAGCTAACTACGTTTTTAATTTGTGAAAATTATCATGCATCTAACAAACATGTTTGTTAACACATTTTTTGCAGAGTCATAGTGCATATTAGAAAGTCGGGTTTTTAGCTAAAGCCATGAAAACCTACAATGGGAATGATATACGATATCCCCATGGGTATGAGGAAGATGTTATGGGTGAGAACATTAGAATCAAAAATGATGAAACTGAGTCTAATGGAAGGAGATATCGGGATACCCCGCTAGATTTTGTAGCCACCATGAGAAGCCTAAGGGTGGAAATGCAGAGTTATAGAGCAGACAATGAAAAATTGGTCAAGGCTCAAGAAGATAAAAATCAGTTGAATGCTGCCATACTGCAGGGTTTAATAGAATTGCAAAAGAATATGGACTCTGGGCATGGGACAGTAAAGGCAGAAGGAAGTAAGAATAACATTAGAATAAGCAAAAGGACTTCTAGTGGGTCATCTGACTCAAAAGAATCTAGTGGGGGTTCAAGCTCTTCTTCTGACAAGAGAAAGAGAAAGAGGAGCCATAGGAATAGGTATCGGGATGAATTTAAGAAGGCTAAACCTCCTACCTTTAATGGTGAAATAAAGACCAGTCAATAAGCTAAAGCTTGGATTCTTGGGATCAAGAAGTATTTCCAAGTCCATGACTATTCAAGAAACATGAAGGAAAGGGTTTCCATCTTCAATCTGAATGGAAGAGCATCCATTTGGTGGGAGCACCTCAGACAAGTAAAGAGGATCAATGAAAGAAGACTTAAGTGGAAATAGTTCATGAAGTATTTCAAGTAGAAATACCTCTCTAACAGGTATTATGATGACAAAATGAAGGAATTCCATGAGTTGAGATTGGGACAGCTAACAATGGAAGAATATTACACTAAGTTCTTGGAGCTATTAAGGTATGCCAAGTACATCAAAGATGAGAAGGTAAAGATCCAACGTTTTATGAGTGGATTAACTTAGTATTACAAGGACTGAATTGAGTTTGATGAGCCTAGAACTCTAGAAGAGGCCATTAGAAAGGCTAAGTATTGTTATGACCAGAACAAAGGAAAGCCTAATTATCAAAAGGCTTGGAAGGAAAAGAAGAATGAAAATTTTGAACAAAGAAAGAAAGGATTCAAACATTCCAACTTTATGAACCAATAGCAAAGGAAACCATCATAGACTATAAATCAACCAACTAGAGTGATGGGGGAAAAGCCAAGAGATCCACGGCAGAACATAGAACCCTTCCAATGCTGGAGGTGTATAGGATCCCACATGCGTAGGAACTGTCCTCACAAGGAAGGGTATGTAAGGCCAAATTACAATGTTTAGGAAGCTGAAACTGTTGGCCAGGTGGCAAGGACAGTCCCTAGCATTTATGCACCGTTAGAGGACCATCAAGCAGATCACCACGCAACCGTGGTTGAGGTTCTAGGTAAGATTGTTGAGCAATATGTCTATTTTTTAATTGAACCTAGTTCTACTCACAATTATATTACTCCTAGTATTGTTGAAGTTTGTGCTATTAAGAAGTTAAAGCATAGTAAGTCATGGTTAGTTCAACTAGCCACTAGAACCAAGAGGAAGGTCAGTGAGATTGTAGGAATGTCCATTAGAGATAAATGGGTCAGTGACTTATGCATATATGAATGTTCTGCCACTTGGTTCCTATGATATTCTCATTGGAAAGGATGGGTTAAAAGCTCACAGGGTAAATCTTGACTGTTACAATAAAACTTTTGGATGCATGGATGAAGAAGGACACCCAAGAATGGTAAGAGGCATTCCAAAATTGGTTTCTGTTAGGCATATTTCAGCCATGTAGCTGAAGAAGTTATGTAGGAAAGGTTTCCAGTTATATGCAACCCATGTTTTGGAGGCAACATAGAATGAAACTCCCAGGTTGGAGGATTTTCATGTGTTACAGGAATTCATGGATGTTTTTCCTGATAATGTTCCAGGACTTCCTCCAAAGAGGGATATTGATTTTACCATTGACCTTGTGCCAGGAGCAGCACCAGTATCCAAGGCACCCTACAGGATGAGCACACTAGAGTTGTTAGAGCTGAAGATGAAGCTTCAAGAATTGTTGGAGAAAAAGTATATCAGGCCGAGTGCTTCCCCTTTTGGAGCACCAGTTCTGTTTCCAAAGAAGAAAGATGGTACACTCAGATTGTGTATTGATTACAAATAGCTGAACAAAGTCACCGTGAAGAACAAGTATCCTTTTCCTAGGATTGATGACCTCTTTGACCAAATGATAGGAGCAAAGGTATTTTATAATATTGACTTGAGGTTTGGTTAACATCAGGTAAGAATCAAGGATGAAGACATTCATAAGACAACCTTTAGAACAATGTATGGACACTATGAGTTTGTAGTGGTGCCATTTGGTCTCACAAATGCACCGGCTACATTTATGTGCCTTATGAATAATGTTTTCATCAGGTATTTGGACAATTTTGTTCTTGTTTTCCTTGATGACATTCTTATATATTCTAAGAATGAGGAAGAGCATGAAGAACACCTAATAAGTGTTTTGCAATTGTTGAGGGAGCATAAGCTGTATGCCAAGTTGAGTAAGTGTGACTTCTATAAAGATAGAATTCATTACTTGGGCCACATCATATCAGAAGAAGGCATATATATGGACCCTAAAAAGATTGAGGCCATCATGAATTGGCCAACTCCAAGGAATCTGATAGATGCAAGGTCTTTTATGGGACTTGCAGGATATTATAGGAGATTCATTGAAGGATTCTCCAAGGTTGCACATCTTATCACTTGTTTGCAAAGAAATGGGGTGATATTTGAATGGACACCTAAATGTCAGGGAATCTTCCACTAGTTGAAGAACCTTCTCACAAGTGCACCCATTTTGAAAATTGTAGACCCAGAAAAGGAATTTGTGGTGTGCACTGATGCATGCGGTAAAGGACTTGGAGGAGTTCTTATGCAATACAACCATGTGGTATGTTATGAGTCTAGAAAGTTAAAATATCATGAGAAGAACTACGCCACTCATGATTTAGAACTTGCAGCCATAGTACATGCTCTCAAGATGTGGAGGCATTACTTAATGGGCAGAAAGTATGAGTTAAGGACAGACCATTGTGATCTGAAATATTTGTTTGATCAGCCAACACTAAATGCTAGGCAAGATAGATGGCTGGAGTTTTTATGTGAGTTTGATTTTGAGATAAAACACATAAAAGGAAAAGAGAATAAAGTGGTTGATGCACTCAGCAGGAAAGTGCATGAAATGCACTTGGCATCTCTCAGTATTTGTCAATCAGATTTGAGGCAGCAGATTGTGAATCATACTGCTAAAGATGAGTTGTATGTGCAAGTCAAGGACAAATTGCAACAACAAAATATTGAGAAGAGAAATGAGGGATATAAATTGGAAGAAGATGGGATTCTTACCTACAAGAACAAAATTAATATTCCACAGGTAGCATATTTGAGGAGAGTTGTTATGGATGATATCCATCAAGCTCCATATTCTGGTCATCCAGGATATCAGAAGACAATTGCTACAACCAGAAAGCAGTATTTATGGACATGAATGAAAAATGATATTGCTGAATACATTTCAAGGTGCATGAAATGTAAGAAGGTGAAGGTTGAGCATCAACACCCAATAGGTTTGTTGCATCCTTTACCAGTTCCGGAATGGAAATGGGAAGTTATTTCCATGGACTTCATTACAGGTTTGCCAATGACTTGGAGACAACATGATTCTATCATGGTTGTGGTGGATAAGTTGACAAAGGTAACACATTTTATACCTGTTAAGTCCACACATAAGACTGATGACATTGCAAAAATATTCATGAAGGAGATTTTCAAGTTGCATGGATTGCCTAAGGTAATAGTTTCTGACAGGGATGCCAAGTTCACTTCCATTTTTTGGAAGGGGTTGTTTGCATATTTGGGTACAAAGCTCAATTTCATAATTTCTTACCATCCTTAGACTGATGGTCAGACATAGAGGGTGAATCAAGTATTGGAAGACATGCTTCACATGTATGTGATGGACAAGCCAACCAAGTGGGAAGACTACTTACGCTTGGTAGAATTTGCATACAACAATGGACAACAAGCATCCTTGGGGATGAGTCCATATGAAGCTTTGTATGGAAGAAGGTGTAGGACACTTGTGACTTGTGATAATCTTATTAACAAGATTGTGCTTGGGCCAGAATTTCTCCAGGATATGGAGCAAGAGGTTAAAAAGATAAGGCAGAATCTGAAGGAAGCCTGGGACAGACATACGAGCTATGCTGATAAGCATAGAGTGCACAGAGAATTATGTGTTGGGGATCATGTTTATTTGAGAGTGAGGGAAAAGAAGAGTTCTTTGAAGCTTGGAATTTGTGCCAAGTTGTCACCTAGATACTGTGGGCCTTTTGAAGTGCTTAAAAGAATAGGTCCAGTTGCATATAAACTTGTATTTCCTGCTATCACTAGAGCTCATGATGTTTTTCATGTTTCTTTTCTTAAGAAATATGTACATGAACCCAACCATGTGATTAACTGGGATGTGATTCAGGTGGAACTCAAGGGAGATTTCCAAATAGAGCCAATGTGCATCCTTGACAGGAAGGTCACCATGCTTCGGAACCGATCCATAGGGCAGGTAAAGGTGCAATGGGAGCACTACGGTCCTAAAGAGGATACCTTGTAGATGGAGGATGCCATGCGATTGGCACATTCATTTTAGTTCAATTCTACAGAGCACTGAGGATAATTCCAATGTAGCACTTTTGTTCAATTTTGTAATCACCGAGGACAGTGCTAATCGAAGGGAGAGGGGATTGTAACACCCCGTTTTTGACCCCATCATATTTTGATTATACATGATGTATATATTTTATGAATCATGGCAAGGAGCTCAAGGCCAAGGCCCTTCCATTGATGGATGTTTTATAAGTAGGTGATCAAGTTGATGCTTATGGTTGTGGTGTTGGTTATGCATAACATGTTTTTATATATCATGTAAATGCACAATTTTATAAAATGCCACAACTAGTTATCGAACTGCAATGTGAAAGAGATGGGGGCATGATTTCATAGGAATAGGGAGGGTAGTTGGTCAAACCTCTGAGCCTATAGGGTTAATCCAGATGTCATTGAGAAAACCATTGAACCTCAGCTACCCTTTTTGCCCCTGCACTCAATCATTAATTCCTTCCAGAAATCAGATGAGGCAGTTAATGCCTGGGGCAATGCAAGGCATGGTAGACTGCATTCTATAGTCTGTGTAGGCCTACATCCTGGGGGAAGCCACACTTTTTCTTCTACAGGAAGCAAGCACATGATGCAATCCCAGTCCTTCATAGGAGGTCATGTCTAGGTTTTGCTCACTCCTCCTCAAGCATTGGAACCATTATCCTCAGATACGGTTTTTTCTCGGTGTTGTTCCTCATTCGAGCTGTTCATTCATCCCACGGACATTTTTCATGTTGGTTGTTCACCCTGGTTGTTAACCCATAGAGAGAGAATCATGTTCTGTTCAGGGGTCGTTTTACCTTTTGGATACCATCCGTAGCTGTGCAAGGGTCAGGGGATTGTGTCTTTTGCAAGTATTTTCCTTTGCCAAGCAAGGGAAAAGGAGATCCCTCGTTTTGTGAGCAAGTGTGGTCATCTGGAGTTTTCCCAGTGTGGGTGTTTTCCTATAGAATAAATCCTTTGTTCCAGCATTTTTCTCAGTTACAGAGTGAGTAAGCCTAATTTGTTGGTCTATAGTGTGGTCGTTGTGTTGTGCACCCTAGTTTTGGGTCTGTTCTGGTATGCAAGACTGAGGAGTGGAAGAGAAGAGAAATGGACTTGTAGCCTAGTGTAGGAAGGAACCTCAGGAAAATATAAGATTGGATGGTAGATCCTTACTGCATGCCCTAAAGAGCACTAGAAGGGAGGAATATCCCGAAGGACTGTTGAGCAGAGAAAGGGATGCTACCTTGTGTTGGGATGCAGGTAATGTGGATGCCAGACCATATAGATATTATGGAGTTATAGCTCTTGAGTGAGCCACTAGCTTAGTCATTTTACCTTTCCATTGTCTTAGCATCCTATAAACCTAAGGGAGATTGGATTGGTCTTGGAGCCTATTATGCCAATTAGATCTTGGTTTGGCTGAGTCTTGTTTTGCATTGGGCCTTGTGTGTAATCCTTGGTTGGACAACTTGTTAACCCAACTATGAGATATGGCTTGGACTTGGGGCCTATGAACCCATCTTTTGGCTTGGTTGGTCCTTAATGCAAGTGTTGGCTTGATAAGTCTGCAGTGTATTAACCCAACTAGGTGTTGGCTTGGCTGGATAGTCTGATAAGTCCAACTAGGTGTTGGCTTGACTGTGTGTTAAATATATGGCTTTGTGTGAGTCTGATGTTCTTTAGTTCCTTGTGGAATCATGCCCATCTCAGGGGTGGCCCATCTTAGGGGTGGCAGTGGTGTTGAGAGATTAAAGAACACACTAGCCTATGGTTGGGTGGATCTTTGCAGCTACATAGCTAGTTGCAAGAAAAATTCATTCTTCAAGATAAGTATTCGTGTTATGGTGATTATGCAATGTATTTTTCTATGAATTGTTTTGTTCATGGTTGAATGCTTGTTGAGGATGAAGTCGATGTTTACATGGGTATATTTCCTGCATTTTATCTTTGTTTATGCCTTATATGTTTTTATGCATTCTTGCCTAAGTTCATGGAGGCTGAAATCCTGTTACAGAGGTCGGAATGCTTCTGACTCAGCAAAGTGTGGGATTTTCGACTTCCGAGGTCGACAGTGCGGAAGCAGCGGTGCAGAAAGGGAAAGGTTTGTTCAGAAATGGCCCATTCTGGATGTAGAATGGATAATTGAAGGGAAGAATGATTGGTATAGTGGTTCTAATGCTGAGATGAAGGTTAGAGAATAGGTTAACGTCCATATTCGATGTTTATCAAAGGAGCAAAGAGGTTCTTTAAGAATTTTTTTTAATAATCTATATTTTGGGGTATGGGGATGTGACAATAAGAAACAAAGCAAGGTTAGTATGTAAAGGATATGCACAAGTGGAAGGTATTGATTTTGAAGAAACCTTGCACTTGTAGCAAGACTTGAAGCAATGATAATGTGCTTGGCATTTTCATGTTACAAAAACTTGAAAATGTATCAAATGGATGTCAAGTTTGTGTTTCTAAATGGGAAACTAGAAGAGGAATTCTATATCGAACAACCATAAGGTTTTCTCTTATTTGAGAATAGAGACTATGTTTTCAAACTAAAAAATGCACTCTATGGTCTCAAGAAATCCCCAAGAGCATTGTTTTCAAGGTTAGATAACTACTTGAAGCAACATGTATATAAAAGAGGAGCACTGATAGTAACCTCTACATAAAGATTGAAGATACGAATATGATCATTGTTATTGTTTATGTGGATGATATCATATTTGGAAGCAAACTACAAGTACTAAGTGTAAACTTTGCTTCTGAAATGAAGAAGGAATTTGAAATGTCAATGTTGGGTGAATTAACAATTTTCTTGGGATTACAAGTCTATCAGTCTGAAAAAAGGAATCTTAATTTCTCAAACCAAGTACATCAAAGATATGCTTAATAAGTTTAATATGGAAGAATTCCAAGCCTGTGAATACTCCTATGATCACTGGCTGTAAACTAAAAAAAATGACGAGTCCTTAGAAGTGGATCATACCATGTATAGATCTATGATAGGTAGTTTGATATATGTAACAGCTACAAGACCAGATGTAATGCAAGTTGTAGTATTGATTTCTAGATTTCAATCATCTCCCAAAGAAACACATGTGGCTACAATAAAAATAATCTTTAGATATCCAAAAGGAACTATGAATTATAGTTTACGGTACCCAAAATGTCAAGACTTCACTTTAAAAGCATTCACTGATGCAAATTGGGCGAAAAATGTTGATGACCGAAAGAGTACCAGTGGAACAACATTCTTTTTGGGAAATTGTTTGGTATCATGGTTAAGCAAAAAACAATCTTCCATAGCACTATCTACAACATAGGCTGAATATATTGCTGGTGCATCATGTTGTACTCAAATCATTTGGATGAAGCAGACATTAGAAGACTTACTTGTGAAGTATGAGCATCCAATAGTAATAAATTGTGACAATACAAGTGCCATAAGCATATCAAAAAATATTGTCATGCACTCCAAAACAAAGCACATACCGATAAAATATCACTTTGTAAGAGATCGAGTGTCTCTAAAAGTGGTCAAATTAGAATATATTAATACTAAAGAACAACTTGCTGATATATTCACTAAGCCACTTCCCAAAGAAGAATTTGAGCATATTAGGCATAAGTTGGGAGTAATCTCGTTACAGTAAAAAAGGGGAAGAAGAAGAAAAAACAACATGTCAAGGGGATATATGTTGACAGGGGGAGATGTCAGAAGGAAACATTTGTCATCATTGTTAAAGGGGGAGAATGATATAATGTTTCCATCAATGCCAAAGGGGGATAATGTTGAATGAATTTTGTTAGTGATAGAGAAAAATATGAAGAAAAATGAACTTTAAAACTTTAATCCATAGTAACAGTGCATATAAATCTCATTAATAATCCAAAGACATAAATCAAACCATAGAACAAAGGATATACCCTGGGAAAACCCTCTACTGATTCAGAGGATAAAAAACCAACAAACAATCTTAGAGTATGATAGATTAGTAGCAGAGAATGATTACAACACAATAGCATATGACTTTCACCAAGAGCACCAAAGAGTAGAGATTGAATGGAACACCGTATCTAACTTTCCAAGTGTATAACACTTTAATAACAAGTCAAATTAGGTTTTACAACAAAAATAGAATGGTTGCATGTAGCAACAACTTGTTAACACTTAGAACACTGATCCATCTTTAATCATGCACCCCATACTGATCTGATGTCAAGCTGGCACTCCATAATTATCTTCCACATGAAGATATGCGCCTTCCATTAATTAACTAAATCTAACTGAGTAGTTAACTGAGTTGAATTGAATGTAACTAAGTTGAACTGAATGTAACTGAACAGAACTAGCACATCTCCATCGGTGTTTATTTCCAAGAACCATTTGCATAAATTAAGGATTTGAAGCCTTAATTAACTGAACTTGTTTACCATAAATGCAATTCAAATTCTCTCTTTATCGATGTCCTTATATTAAATATCTCTGCATGGTCCATATGTGTTTTCATTAATTAATCATATCATACTCATAATATCGTTTCTGAACCTATGATCATATGTATTTCCCCAGGTCATAAAGTCATATGCTAAATTAAATCACTCTAGGGGTAGCTAATCCCTAAAGGAGACTTGTAGCACCTGTTGACCATGACTAGCCATACATCACATTGTATATCTACTTTACATAGTAAAGTACACCACCTCACAACATGAGGATATTTGTAGGACTACACAAGCCTAGTACTGTCCACCTCAATCATATGAGGATATTCGTAGGACTACACAAGCCTATTGTCCACCTCAATCATATGAGGATATTCGTAGGACTACACAAGCCTATTGTATTGATATTACTCACAATACTTTACAACATCACGGCCTCAATCAGATGAGGATATTCGTAGGACTACACAAGCCTACTGTCTTGATATTACAAGACTGGAGAATGACTCTTGATGCTGTAATCTCAACACTCCCTCTCAACGAGGGAGACATTCTCTGCCATACCAAGCTTATCTCAGAAGTATTTAAACTTCGTCACAAATAGAGGCTTGTCACAAATTTGCAATGTTCTCATTAGTGCCTATGTATTGGAAATCGTGACCATGACTTCAATGAAGTAAAACTTCATCTCGAATGTGTTTTATCATAAAACACATATAGGGTTTCAAGAAATCTTGACTATTAACACCTAATGACTATAGGCTCAAGTTTTTCACCCTAGTAGGTAGCATCCCAAGCTACACTACTCCTCAGTATGTAGTACTATCCATAAAACACATTTTGCTTTTGTAGTACTCTCATACATACATCTTTCTTTTGTAGTACTAGCCGCAATAGACTTAGCTTTTGTAGTACTGACCTCAAATTACATTGCTTATCTCAAGCTAAAACAATAGCTAGATATCACAATCAAATAATAGGTATGCCATGTATCAAATACAATCAAGAGCCTATTCTAATGTACATCAAAGGTACTCAAACATATGCTTAGTAGTAAGCATAAAACAAAATAGGTCTGCTCAAACACCAACCAACTACTTACACAAAGTAGCATCATCTAGATCCAATCCAGAATAAAGTTTCTTTGAACTAGAACCTATGGATTTTTTAAATCCATCACATACAACATTTATACAACAAATGTTCAATAACAGGCATAAAGACAGATTTATCTTTTCTTTCACTCTTCAGCATTTGTTGACTTATTGAATCTTATGTTATCTCGAGAAGTTCTTTGTGAGCACGCCATTCTATGTGATGTTCTTCAAGTCATGATCACTTTCTCAGTGATCCTTCTCTTTATATTTGCAGCACCCCAACTACCTCTCCGAGAGGTTTTAACTGTTCTCTAACACTCCAGACTATAAATAGTCTCTGAGACTTTTGACCATGTCTCTTCTCATGTGGATTCTCTCCACAAGCTATCACAACCCTTGGCTACATAAGTCATGTACGATGACTAAGTAGTGGGGACTTTATCTGCTGTCGCCTATGAAGACACATCAATACTCCCTCTTCAACTAGAGGAGTTATTATGTACTATACCAATCTTGTCCCAGACAGAAGCTTAATAAGAATGCTGGAAATGCTGCTCATATATGGATATGTACCATGTCTCAAATATAACTGACTAGGACCCTCAAAAGCTTTACTGCTTTTCAACATGCTCTATCTAGAGAAACACATGTGATCTTCCTCGATCACTATATTAGTTAGATTTCATATATATTTAAAACTCTCTTTTACTGATCAAGACATATATGAGTCCACATACACTTGTACCAAGTAGGTACCACAACACATGCTTTGTACATCTCTATGTACAAATTGCAAAGAACATAATAGATCCTGGGACCCGTGACTAACCAAATACATCTCAAATCACTTGAGATCCTCCAAATATGAAATAAGAATTATAAAATTTCATATTTACCTTTATATGTGTGGCCATGGATTTGTAGTCCATCATCTTGAAACTCTTCAGGCTCTTTTACTGCACATTTTCCTTAACTGAGGAAAATATTTGTCTGGTGATTGCCACACCACTAATCATAAGAATCATAACAATATTCTTGAATATAGTTCTTAGCTTCCTTCTGAATATGAGCATCATGCTTATCTCCTTTTTACAAGAGGTATATCAACCAGTTACACTGGTTATTCAAGAGCTAGTGAGACTAGCAACTCCCTCTCACCATGTAAATGTGAGAATCATAATATGGGCCCTCCATCACAAATATTTATGCTCATATATATATGAAGCTCTTATTTGACACATGATTCTAAATAAGATAGAATATCTTCAGGAATATTCACATCTATCAGAATATAACTAAGCCATCTATTTTGTTTGCTTCCTAAGAGACATCAGAACCTCTCGAACTATTCTCTTCTAGGCTCAGCCATCAGAATGACTCCACATTCATGTCCTTCTTTACTTGTAGGTAAGGGCATATTAATTTTCCCTACAAGTCAAACTATTCTCATCGTTAGAACCATTTCATACTCATGAAATACTTTTAATATATTGATAAATATTTACTTCGTTATGTACAAATATTGACCAACCAATTCATCATAACCCATTATAATCTTATGTACTAATATGTAGCACTATATCAGTCAAAATTTCATTTTATGAAAGAAATATACAACCCCATGTTCATATCTCATGAGGTAAGCATGAAGCCCTCTATCTAGCCAATCATGTAGTCTTATGTTCACAGCTTATGAAACAATCATGCTTCCCTAAATATCATGTGTTATGAATGATGTTTTAAGCCTTGTATTAGTTCTACATAAGTCTTATATCAGTCTATATATCATCTCGCAAAATCTATACTTATGAGATTGATAACATTGCAATAAAGATAGAAACAACAATGTATATACTAAACACAATTCCAAGTCCAGGAATACAGATTGTAATAAAACATAATCTGATTTTATAAAAGAATATGATAATTAAATAATCATGGAGCCCAACATTCATATCTCATGAATCAATCATGCAACCCAACATTCATATCCCATGAATCAATCATGCATCTCTATATTTATGAAACAAGCATGCAACTCTATACTCATATCTTTATGAAACAATCATGCATCATTTATATTCATAATCATGCATGCTATATATTCATATTTTATAAAATAATCATGCATGCTCTATATTCATATCTTATGAACAATCATGCATCCTCTACATTCATATTTTATAAAATAATCATGCATGCTCTATATGACTGTAATGAAAACATTCAAAAAGCATATAGATCTAAATAGCATATAATAAAAAATTTGGGTACTTATATTTGTATTGTTTTGCATGCTCCCTCTTGATCTCTGCTTCCTTGTTGAGATTACCGTAGTCCCTTGGTCTTGGTATCTTTGCAAATTTGAGTGCATGCAAGAGGTAGCAAATCTCTGCATGGAAAAACTAGATCCCATGCAACCTGAAGTGAATATTCTTCTTTCAAAGAAAAATTCTTCCAACGATCATTATCTTCTTTGGATGAGATCTCAACTCTATGAGGCTCTCATTATACACAAGATCCATTGAATAATGATAATATCCAAATTACATCTCTCGCGGTTGTTCCATCAATTGGTCCACTTTGGGAAAACGGTCATAACACGAATTCTGAGAATTTCATCTTTAAATACCTGATCGTATCTCTCACCGTTGCGTATTTTTGAAATATTCAAATGAGTAAACTAAATAGGCCCATTTTGGAAGTGGGTTTTCAACCGTTTTGGCTGATTCCTCATGGATTGATCAAAACTTCTTCACAAACTTTGTCTCCTGAAAAGTGACGAAAATTGTGCATCTTGATTTGCTCTTTAATTATCCCTACATAAAGAGTCCTCACTCATTGAGGATATTCGAGGACTACACAAGGACTACACCACCTCAATCATATGAGGATATTCATAGGACTACATAAGCCTACTATCTTGATACTACAAGACTTGATAATGACTCCTAATGTTGTAATCTCAACAAAGTTGTCATTGATGTCAAAAGGGGTTCAATAAAGACAAAGGAATAAGTGATGACACAATGAAAAGGAAAGCGATGACATATGTGATAAGGAAGGAAAGACACATGAGAGGATCTAGCGAGGGGATCAAGTACAATCCAACTAAATTAATTGATTGATCCTCTGATTAATCGATGCAAGGTTCTGGAGTTGCAATCAACTTATTTAGCAGAGGTTGGATGACTCAGATTGTATCAAGAGAATAGATCGACGACAGGAAAAGGATTCGAAAAATAAATATGCATGGAAAATAACATTCTGGAGCACCAAAGTGTAGCTTCATGTTTGATAACTGATCAACAGAGAAGAAGTATTCTGCAAATCAATCGACTGTTCAAAATATTTGTGGAAGGATACATTAGAGGAATTTTGGGGTCTAAAATGGGCCTCCTAAGGAAAATAATAAAATAATAGTTAAAATAATAAAATAATAGTTAAAATAATAAAATAATATTGATTAATTTTGGAGGAAGAAAGAAAAAAACTACTTTTTGTGTTCATATTTTCGAAATATCTCCCTGTGTTTTTACTCAAATTTCGATCGGGAGAGCTCCTTGGATGCAAANAAATTCTATTGGTTCTTGAATTCCAACTCACAAAAACTTATTTTGGCACGTTTTCTTATAAGGCCCATTTTAGACCCCAAATTTCCTCTAATGATTACGGAATCAATTTTTGAGAAAAAACAAAATGCACACCCGCAATCTGCAATCCGCAATTGTGGAAGGAATAAGTTCCCACAAATTGTGGAAAGGCTGGTTCGGAAAGATGAATGCGGAATGGTTTGTTGCGGAAAGGACGTTGCGTAAAGGACATTGTAGAAAAGAAACTGCGGAAGGTCGCAACTAATAAATTAAACAGAGTTAAAAACGACAAACATAGAACTAATTTCGAATTAGTTAATTTGTCTTTGAAGAGTGGTGATGAAGATATGTGACTGTTGAATGAAGAGATATGTTTGAGGGTATATAAAAATGATTTAAGCCTTCAAATAAGCGTCTTTGTACATTCAATTGGAAGATCGATTGATGTAGAACAGTCAGAGATCAAATTATCATATAAGGGAGGTTGGGAGGTTCTAGAGCAGGCAACAAGCTTGCAAGGTTGTTGCAGCCTCCTTCCAGTGGTAGCTTGTAAACAGGGTGTCGTAGCCTCCCTTCAATGGCAACTGAAAAAACAGGGGGTTGTATCCTCCTTCTAGTAGTTGTTGGTAAATAGGGTGTAGTACCATCCGTGTTTGTAGTAGTAGGAAAAAAAATATTTGTAAATATAATTTTGCAGTAATAGGAAGTATTGGTGATTTATCCAATTGGGATTCCATGATAAATTTGTGTTATGTGCTTTTGTTGATCATGTGTGTTAATAAGTAAATTAAAATTAGTTTTAATTATTAAAAACTATCAATATTGATTGAATCCCCCCCATTTGAGTAGTGTCCAATATTCCAACATCCTTGACCCCTTTGATTGGTTCATAATTTGTACCATCTTGTGTCTCCTCCAAGAATATATACCTTTCACCAAGAGGCATCTCCAAATCTCTCTGAAAAAGGGCAAGTGCTTTGTCTCCATTTTGTTTTCTCTCAAATCCTTCAAGAACATACATTTCACAATGCACCTCCTGTGCATATGTATTGGAGGTATACGATGGCTACAAAATATATCTTTGTGGATTCCCACATGTAAGGACAATGCCAATCACAACAAATAATTTATTACATAAATTAAACTATTCTCCCACAATATTTAATCCAACAATTTCTCTATCCACCCAATCAATGGATGAATAAGGATTGTTATTTGCTGATCCATATGGAATGTAATCAACCACCTCCTTTGGATCAGTTTCTACCATCCATAAGGGTATGTCATAAGGTGTCTCTTTCCAAGCATGTGTATCAGACAACTCCCTATAGATGCAAGAAAAACTTGTGCATCCTTGGACCTCTATTTTAGTGATGTACTTGTCTATCCAATCCCTGGACAAATAAGTATCCTAATTACTTGAAGATCTGAATGGTATGTCTTCTTGAATGTATTGCCGCAACAAGTCAAATTTTTTCCAAGATATGCTATGGCATCTCCTTTCACCAACACTTGTGAATCAAAACATTCATCTTGTTTGTCTTCCACGTGAGGTTCCTTCATCTCCTCCACTATGTCACCTTCCAAGTGAAAATCACCATCTTCTATGTAGGATACTGTGTGTGATGAACTCAACTCCTTTCGAATTTGATCATTCTGCATTATTGATTCTTGAAGGGCCCTCTATGTGCTCTTCAATGAATTATTGGTGATCTCCAACTTATTAGAGAGCCTTTATGATTCTTCTTCTGCCTTCTTGAGTGCATTATGGTATGCCATTTCAGCAACCATGAGGAGATGTTCTCTATAAGATATTAAGTTCATATAGCTCTCCTTAATCTTAACCATGCCTTCTTTTAGTGCTATGAAATATTTTAGAAAGGCATCTTCTTCCAACTTTCCTACATAATCTTTCCAACAACATTTGGTCACCAAGGCATTGGTGTCAATAAAGTTGTTCATGGCTGCCATAAGCTTCTCTCTATCCTCATTTAGTGACCCAATCAAATGATGTGGCTCACAAAGAATATCCTCCACCAAGATTTCTTCTTCTAATAGATGACATATAAGCCTTATTTTTCTTGTAGCATGAATCTACAACATAAAACTCCTTCTCAACATGTAGATCAGCTTTTGAATCTTCTGCAAAATCACCATCATGATGTGAAGTGGAGGATATCTCTGAAAGTTGCAATGAGATGTGATCATTACATAAATAATAAAGTATAGCATACCTCGTAATTTAATCTTCATCATATTCATGTAAGGATGCAATGGTGGCCTTCTCTTCCACCAAATTCTCAAGTCCACACCCAAGTGGTGTGGCCTTGTCTTCTTTTTTATTTTGTGGCTCAAGTGGTGCTTGGAAATATGATTTGTAATATTCTTTTAGATCTGATCCAAAATATTTATCTCCACCCATACATGAGCCAACATCCTTATCAACGATCTTCAAATCACCCCAAAATAATTTGGAAGTGCATTCACCTTCCTTTTCTTCTTTCATGCAGTCACACTGGAGTGACTTGCACTCCACCTCAGGAATCACTGCCTCTACTTGATTTCTCTTATTCTTCAAGGAACTTGAGGCTTATTCATATTGAGAAGTACTCAAATCAAAACTTTTGGAAGCTCTGTTTGTTGAACAGAAACCAAACATTCTCCTACTACTTGGACAAGAAGATGGCTTTGATGAATCTTCCCTTTTGGATCCTCTTTTGGCTCTAGGTGGAAACCATCTAGTACCCACTTCCTTGCACACTTCATCAAACATGTGTGAAATCCTTTCCTTGTTTGTCCCAAAGTAGGGATATCTGAACAACTTCTGTATCTCAAGAATGCAGTACTCTCGAAAAGAAAGGACCTTCCTAAGTCCATCACTTAGTCCACAATAATCTACAAGGTACACAATTGGCGCTTCCAATGGTCTCCCTCTAAAAGAGGACTCGTCGTGAATAGCTATAGGAATCATGAATTCCTGATAGGATGAATCATAGAACTAATCATTTTCATTACTCAGTAGATCTTCATCAACATAAAGGGATTCTTCTTCTTCATATTTTCTGCAATACTCTCCATACTGCTCATCGAAGTCTTCTTCAGAGTATGCCATGGCTGAAATTTTTTCTCTTCTACTGAGAGATTACTTTCCACGGGATGGGACAAGAAAATACCTATGATACCACTATAATATCCCTGATAGGATAACAGATCAGAATATTATCTCTGATGTAAATTTAATCAAAATTTTATATGAAAATTTACACTTAAACATACAACTCTTGACACTAGGCAAATAAGGGAAAGTGGGAGATACTTTTGTTAAAAAGGTAGATGTTTGTTGGGAGAAACCAAGGAAAATTTAGGACAGATAAATTGTCTTACCTAACACATTTAAACTAGGGACCATTTCGGTTTCAGAATCAGCTCCCCTGAAACCTACTCCCATGCTTTTGGGTCACCCAACCATGCAACTATGAATAATATTTTAAATACAATCAACCAAGGATTGAGGAAAGGTACATCGATGTGGTATTATTGGTAAAAGGTATTAAATGAAATTTCATATAGTCAAGAACATATCCGGAGTGATATGGGGTTGTTTGGGAAGAATTGGGAAAAACTGGTAGTTTTGGCCTGGGGAGACCCTACGTAAAGAAGGCTTCCTAAACAAGGTAGGAAATAAACTAAATCTATATATGAAGTTTGGGATGGATAGTGGGGTAATTTAAATACCTCCATTAACTTACATAATTACATTTAGATGAATAAATCTCTCATAATTACAAAAACTATAAGACTAGTTAAATTCACCTAGTCAACTAACTAGGGTGTGCATGATTTAATAAATTTCATACCATAATAACTCAGACCTAGTGAAGATGAATTACAGAGACTAATTTATCATAATTTTACATATAATATCATTTATAACTTCATCTCATGGCTGTTACTTCATTCTTATTACAAAAACTGATAAACCCCCCATCTAGGTGGCAAATAAAGGCGTCTCACTAATGAAAAAATAGCATGGGAGATCAATGGTCATGAGTATTACTATGTTATAAAGATACTAAGAGTGTATTTGTACTTATCATATCAAGAAGATGTTTGGAGGACTGATCTCTCCAAAAATGGGATAAAAAACTAAGGGCAAGAGGCACAAATCTAACACCAAGCTGGGGATTGGAGCGTAGGTGAAGTTACCTTCACTGGAGCTCGAGTTCAATGGTGGAATTAGTTGTTGTATATTTCTGATATGAAGCTATGTTATTGTTCATTATATCTCCAACATCTGCAATGAAAATGGAAGGGGAGAAAGAAGAGAGGGGAAAGGAAGGAAAGGACTTGGGGCACATCTTCCAAAAGACTGAGGCACAACACTTAGCAAGGAAGCCTTAGATTCATAAACATAAACATAATAAACATACAAACTAAATAATGGAGCTCCAACTTCCTTTAAATAAACCTCTGGTGACTTGTTGGGAAAGTCAATCACCTATTGAGCAAGTCTCCCTTGTTAAAACCCTAACCCTAGCGACATGATGCAGCCTCCTTTAGAAATTAACATGTATGGGACACGAAAGATGTTTTCCTGCCATCCACCTTCATTCAATTTGGAAATTGCGCCCTACTTTGGCCCAGAGTTTGTCACTGAACCCTAGAATGGAAACTAAGCCCTCCTTTGGCCCAAATTTGTTGCTTTTCCTTATGACAACTTTTTCTGCACTGCCTACTTTTATGACTGAGTCTCCAAATGAAAACCACACCCTCCTTTGGCCTAGAGTTTCCTCTTTTGTGTTTGACAACTTTTTCTTGGCTTTTGTCAGTCCTATGACAGTTTCTATTTCCTCCTTGGCAAGTTGGTTTTCCTAAGCGGCCCTCCTGTTAATGGAAACTTATTTTCCACATAATTAATTGCATAATAATTAAAAATGACAAGAAATCAAACTTAGTATAAGCCTCTTACATAATTATTTTAGCAAATTTCCCTAGGGTAATTAAATAATATCACTTAGAACCCCTAGGTGTTTATCATGGTCAACACTTTTGGTGGTCAAAATGTGGGAATATGCCAGACTCTGGTTACCTATTGTTGGATATGGTTCACATTGGTTGAATTTTGTTAAATAACATTTTCTTTCATTAAGTATGTTGGATTAGGGCAACCTCAATTGATGAAAGTTGATTATGGTTTATTGTATTTGATTATGCTTGAGTTTGGTTGATTATTGTTGACTTCAATTGAATTTTGTAGACATGATTGTTTATGGTTAACTTTGATTTTGATTACAATTGACTCTAGTTTGTGTTGGTTGGCGATTATTGACTAGTTAGATTTTTTTTTGTAAGTAAGTACCCACCGAGGATTAGAACCCCTGAACTTCCATTTACAACTTCTCATCTCAATTCCTCATTACCAATTTCTCTAATCCCCGTGGTTATTGGATAGTTAAAATTAATTACTTTTGTTGACAATATTTTACTGTGATTGACTAATATATTAGTTGAATAGGGTTGGTTTTTATTGAATTTGCTTTACTTTAGTTGAATATAGTTGATGTTGGTTGACTTTAGTAGATTATGGTTAATGGCAGTTGACTCGATGGAATATGACTTACCCAAGTCTACTTTGATTCACTTTAAACTTGAATTTGGTTCCTTCTTATTTATTATGATTAACTAATTCCATCAAATTCGGTTTATTATAGTGAATTATGGTTGACCAAAGTTTCCTTCTTTTGGATTTGCTCGAGTATGATTGCAGTTACCTTAAATTTCCTCTATTTCACTTCAATTGAATTGGGTTTATTTTCATTCACTTTAAAATATTTGGATAACCTTTGTTAAATATAGTTAGCTTTTGATTGAGTATGGTTGTATTTGATTTTGTTTAGTTGATATATTTTATTCTAATTGGTTTTGAATTTGGTTAAATATGACATCCTTTGGTTGACTTTAATTGACTTTTGATAATTCCAATTGACTTTGTTTGTTTACATGTTCTTTGGTTAAATATGACATCCTTTGGTTGACTTTAATTGACTTTTGATAATTCCAATTGACTTTGTTTGTTTACATGTTCTTTGAATGTGTTATAGTTTATTTTTTCATCTCGTCCTCCCAGGACGTTGTGCACATTTAGAAGCACAACATTTTAATCCCACCTAAATCTTTGGCACAAAATCTTAAATAATCGAATTGTTCCATATCCTACAAAAACCCATATATTTTGATGTTATAATGTCGTAAGGATTTTTACAATTGTCCCATATGTCCAATTGACTCAAATTCTCTTAAATTTTTCATGCCACATGGCATGTTTAATTAAACTTGAATTTGTTCATGTGGGATGATTGTGCGCCTTAAATATTCAAATTTGCCTACTTTTTTCCAACCCCAAAGCATAATTGTATTTTCCTTTAATTCACCATTGAGTTTGCTAGTAGAAGTATACAATATGAAAACATAACATCTCTAAATCACCTAACTACATGGACGAAAAAAGTATGAAATTAAGCTAATATTGATGTCGGGTTCACGAAGGGTGATTTGTAGCCGAGGAATATAAGGACCAAAATCTACTTTGTCATTTGTACCCAAAACATTTAAGGATTTCAATGAAGTCTTCATCTAGGTATAAAATCTATGGAGTTGAAAATTTTACATTGAAAAGGGGCCATCAAATGATGACATGGAAATTCACGTCAATCTAATTGATTAGATAATGTACAACATAGGGAAATTTTGTTATAATTATTCCAGGTGGTAGCCTCTAATTGGTCCATGTTTCCTATTACATTATATTATCTACATCGTCATCCTAGAGTGGTATCTTAAGAAGAAATTTCATGGGGCATCAATCTGTGATCTTTTTGCTAATAACCTAGTATTATTAGTTGACCTAGGTCACATATACTTGAAGTTTTCTACATGATCTGGATTTTGTTATCATATTTGGCCCATGAGGAAATATATGCATCACGAAGAAACAAAACCTAGAACTTGTTTGGATTGCCAAATCCGAAATGTTTATAAAAAATTGCTAAATTTAGTTCAATTTCAAGGTAAAGTACTTAAATTTTTTGATAAAGAAGGAAGGAATCATGTGACTTAGACATGTATGTTGGTGCCATGTCTTAGATCCTATAGCCAAATTTGTGGACACAAGATTTTAACCTATCATTTAACTACTTATCGTTAATTTCAATCTCTTAGGTTTCTTTTCAATTTCTTTTCTCGTTGATTTTTATTTATTATTTATTTTTAATGTGGTTCACACTCGATGATCGAGCCGCTACATCCATGGAAATAATCCAAGGGGGCCCACCCAAAGGGATCACTCCCTATTAGGCTATTTTCGAAGCCTATCCCTAGCACCAAAATAAGTGCTTGACCCCGAAGGACCCAGAGAAAATTTAATCCCCAACCTCGACCTTATCTATCTTGGTATCAGAAGATCCAACCAACTAAGCTACCCCTTCGAGCTTCATTTATTTTAATTTATGGAAACAAATAGACAGTTAATCCTACTTAGAAGTTGATAAACAAATTTCGTATATTATTTGATTGTTGCTCTCTATCATCATTTGGTTTCTCTATGTTCTCTCACTTCCCTTATTCTCAATTAAACCAATGGTTTGATATTGTATCCAATTCCATGCCTTCTTCTTATACCCTCCTTTCTGGTCATGTTGTTCTATTGCATTCAAATATTTTTCTAGTCTTACATCTGATTCTAACTTTACTAAGGTTAACCTTGAAGAATATCCTCTCCCAATTATCATGGCCCTTATTAATACCACAACTTTGTTTCCTATAAATATAATTCATGATGATCTCATCCCCCAAATTCCCATGCTATTCATTGTTTGACTCACTATCAAAAACTTGGCTTACAACCCACCCACTATTATCTTGTTGCACAATATTAATGCCATTCACTCAAATTATCCTTATGACCCTCACACATTCTTTAGTTTCCTTGACCCTTAATAATTCCACTTTGACTCCAACTACTTCCCTCAGTCCCCTTATTCATTTTGATTCTAATCTCACCTTTCTCAATCTTGATCTTATCTCCTCAATTATTATGACCTATACCCATCCTAAACCATGGTTACGCCATGTAATTGTTAATATTTAAAACTCAATTATTGATCCTTCTACTAATTGATTACTCCAAATAGGATTTAATTATGTTTCAACTTCATATAGTGTCCATTTTAAAGATATTATTTGTTCTATAGAAACTACTATAGGTAGTCTCCCTATTCATGAACTTGAAGAAGTTAAGCTATACTATTCCTGAAATCTAAGGCTTTCCCTACTCTCTAATTCTCACCTTGATCATAATGAATTTGAATCCCTTAATTGTCTTGTTATTGTTATCCAATAACGTTATTGACACTATTAACATGAACAATAAAGACTATGGTTATGAAATTATTAATTGTTTATCCACGTCAGCTTACAATCCACTATGTCATCGAGCTTATCACCAATTTTATTAATTCTTCCTCCTTGTACCTTGATTTAGAAACCATATTTACTCAAGAATCCTCACACCCTTCAAATTTACAACCAACTAAAAATCCATATGTAAAGGGTTCCCTCAAGCCTATTGTTAACACTATCGGTGCTCCCACCTATGTGTAGCTAATCTCTTGTCATATAAACTCCAACCCTTCCTATGTTATTTTACCTATATAAGATACTTACATGAATGCATTGATAAAATCCAACAACTCCAAATTGATAAGCGATACTTACTCATTAGCTTTGATGTTGTCTCCTTTTTAACCAAAATTCCCATATTTTATGATTTAACCGTCATCTTTTAATTAGTTGAACCCAACAATATGAATCTTGTTAATATTTTCCTAGAGTTCTCCTTTTTTAGTGTCCATGGAAACTTTTACAAACAAATTAAATGCAATTCCATGGTATCTCCTTGATTTCTTTTAGTTTCCCATATTTTGAGGAATTTATTTGTTTATAGAGGGTACGTTTTAAATAATGAACAAATCCATAGACAAATTCAAGAACTAATCAACAAATGATATATTTGACCTAGTTCCTCGTGGAAGTCTAGTCATATTAGTTCCTAAGAAATATGGAACTTGGAACATGTGCATTGATTGCAATGTTCTCATTGAGGTTTTAGTTAAGAAAGGGTATCCTCTCCTTAAAATATATGATTTACTTGTTTTTTTAAAGGATGTTAAGTTTTTTAACAAACTTGACAGTAAGTTGGGATAATCATCAAATTCCTATAGAGTTCTTAGATATTTGAAAAATTACTCTTATAACCAAGGAAGGTTTGTTTGAATAGATAATCATGTCTTTGGTCTAACAAACTTTCATGAGGTATATGGATGATGTTCTTCAATCTATTTTATGGAAATGTGTCATTGTATACCTAGACGACTTACTCATTTACAATATATCATAAGAAGAGAATTTACAACAATTTCGGCAAGTTCTTAAAACTCTCAAGCAATGTAAACTCTACGTAAAATTGGAGAAGCGTTATATTTCTATGAAAAATATTGAGTCTTTGGGTTATGTTATTGATTTTTAGCATTCAAGTCGACCCAAATAACATTTAAATAATCAAGGATTGGCTCATTCCAAGAGACATTCATAAGGTAAGGATTTTGCTCGGCTTAGTAATTTGTTGTCACGGATTTGTGTTAGGAATCAACCACATCACTTTTCCATTGAATCAATTAATAAGGGAAGGTGGGGAGAAAAATTAAAATGGACAAAAGCACAAAATAAAGATTTTGAACAACCAAAGCAAAATCCTTTAACAACTCTAGTTCTCACTCTACCTAATGTCATTTGAAATATAGATTGATGCTCCAAATGGATTCGAAATGGATCAGTATATGATTTGTCATTTATTTTGGAGCTTTACGGCTAGAAAGTTTGAATGAATTGGATTGTAAGGCCCATTATAGGGGTAGGTATTTCTTTGCATATTTTGGGTCAAAAGTGTTGATGGTAATAACTCCCGATTCAATATTCATTTCCAACGCAAATGCCTGTATTTATACAAAGTACATGGCGGTTGGGTTTCACCTTCCGCTCAGCCTGTTTGGCTTCCTATCTAATCAAATTCCTATTAATTATTTATTTACAATAATCCCGAAGGATTATTCTAACAATCCCCCTCTTAATCCGAAGGGGTGTTCGTAAGTCCGAGCATGTTTCTGAATCTTTCAAACTTTTATCATCCAAGCGCTTTGGTGAAGATGTCTGCAACTTGATCATTTGTGGAACAATGTCGAAGATGGACTGTCTTGGCCTCTACATGATGTCGAATCAAATGATACTTTGTGTTGATGTGTTTGGTTAGATCATGGAATCTAGGATTCTTTGCCAGCTTGATTGCAGAAGTATTGTCGACCAACAATGGAGTGGAGTTCTCTTGTTTTTCTTGCAAATCTTCAAGTATCTTCCTGAGCCATACTATTTCTTTCGTTGCTTCAGCTGCAGCCACATATTCTGCTTCTGTTGTTGAATCTGTTGGAACTGACTGTTTTC